>PVLD010002126.1:51010-175491 GCA_004027595.1 Dinomys branickii
TTTTTTTTTTTTTTTTTTTTTTTTTTTTTTTTTTTTTTTTTTTTTTTTTTTTTTTTTTTTTTTTTTTTTTTTTTTTTTTTTTTTTTTTTTTTTTTTTTTTTTTTTTTTTTTTTTTTTTTTTTTTTTTTTTTTTTTTTTTTTTGTCTTTTTGAGACAGAGTCTCGCTATGCAGTTCAGACCGGTCTTGAGCTCACCTTGTAGCCCAGGCTGGCCTCGAACTCGCCACAATCCTCCTGCTTCAGACTCCTGAGTGCTGGGATTACAGGTGTGCGCCACCATGCCTGGCTGTACTTTTCTATTTTAATGCCCTATTCTCTGCCTTGGTTTTCCTTTGCTTTGCTTAGGTTTGTATGAATATGGGTTGGTGACTGCCCTCTGAAATTGTTTATCTTATTTCATTTTCAAAGAGCACTAATAGAGAAACCAACCTTAAAGGGAATATCCAGTAACCAGAGTGTAGAAAATCAAAATTTAAAGTATACTTTATTTATGATCATTACAATATAAATATGATAGTTTCTGGTCTCTTATTTATTAGTAAGAAATGTTCAGGATGTATATGGCTTATTTCTAAACAGAAATCCACTGTTTTTAAAAAGTGTCCTTTTCCACCATAGATTTTAATTTAAAAAAAATTAGATTTTAACCTAAAAATTAGTCTTTTGAAACTGGCAAAACTGTTCTGTGGTTTGATTTTTTTTTTTTTTTTTTTTAAATAATGACTGGGAGCAAGTAGAAGAAAAACGTAGCTGAATAGAGGACCTTGGTCCTAACAGAATGGTCTTTGTGCCCAACGGTGTCAGCAAGGTCTTCTCCTTTACACTAGTGTTTTCAGCTGGCAGATCACGTGTAGAGCACTGAGAAAACTCAGACAACCCATAAATTTGTTTGAACATCTTAGGTTTCAGTCTTTAAGCACGGTCATTATTCTTGGTAAATTAAATGGTAACTTTGCCTTTTAATTTTTTACAAATGAAATTGGCATTTTCATTTATGTCATTCATAAATATTGAAGTCTGTTTATTCCTCCCGTCATTCTCTAATCATTTTTACCTTTTCTTTTCCTACTCTTGGAATTTTCTAATATTTGGGATTATATGTAAATGCCTGCTACAAAGAAATGCAGATTGCTCAAGGAAAAAAGCCATACAAAAAAGATGGAAAATGGGAAAAGAGAGAGAGCACTAGCCAGAAATACCTGAGTGTATTCAGTGAGTGACACTTGCTCTCACTACTGTCCTGAGATCACTTTTCTGATTCTCATTAACAGTTTGCTGTTAGTTGCAGTTGCAAGAAAGGGTGGTCCTAAAATTTTTTATTTTAATGGCTGAATTTAAAGTAAGTTTTCATTCAGTTACTTATAGTGGATATTTTATTTGGATTTTTCCTATTCCTAGGCAACAAGTATAATTTAGTTTTATTGTGAGATGTAATTCTAAATTAATAATTAGACTTTAAGCATGGAATTATGCTGTACTTTTGATTTTATTACAAGGACAAATTAGAAGCCAGTGAATTTAACAGCATAGGCAAAGATTGTAAATATATTATCGTTTCTGGAAGAAAAATGGAGAACCAATCTGAATTTTGGTATTTTTGTAGGGTTATAGTCAAGATTTTTCTTAGGAACTTCCCAGGTATAGTTAACCTCTTAACTTCTTGAAATGAGTAATAATGACTGCTTCTCTTATGGATCATCTCTTAGCAACATATCTCATCTAATACAGTTGATGAGATTTTCTCTCGTTTCAAACTCCTATAATGCAGTTTTCTATTCTCAGAGAGATAACAGGGCCATATTTTCACTGTGAAAATAATTGAAATATATGATACTGTTCATTAGAAAACACAGTAAGCCTTCTCAGTAAATTGTTCTAGCGTTTGATAACCAAATTAGATTATCAAATAAAATTCAACATTTATCAATGGTTGATAAATAAAATTCTGCTCACTAGTGTATTGTCCTTATAAAGCACTCCAAAATATACAGCTTCTTAGGATTCAAAGAGTCACTCAGAATTCATTTCCCTCCTCTTCCTTTCCTGTTTCTTTCTCTTTGTTTGGAAGCATGTCAGGAGACACAGGCTGGGAGGGAGAGGAGAGTTTTAGAGGGCACCCACCAGACAAGTCATTTATATCTATAAACAGTTATGTGCAAAAATGCTTTACTCGGGATCTCTTACAGCTCCATGTCCTCTCTTATTCATGTAATACATATTTGCTGAACATTTTGCAAAAAGCTGCTTTGAAAATCCTTATCTGCATTGTATAGTAGCTTTTCTGCAAAGTTGGTGAGAGTAGCATTATAAAAATAAGAGAGTACAGTTTAGGAACAGTACATTATTTCTTGAAGTGTGATTTGTGAAACACCTCCCTCAATATACCTGTTGTTCATCCATAAAGTACAATTCTGGGAAGTATATTACAGATTTATTGAACCAGAATTTTGAGTGCATATCCTGGAAACCTGAAGTTTTTAATAATGTCTTACAGTGATACCTTATGGACACTATATCTGAGGAATCCACTCTTATCTTAAATCACAGAGAAGATTTACTGTAAATCTCTGAATATATTATGAGTGGTGTCTTTTATAGTTCTGCTGGTACCTTGTTAAACAAGGATTAACTGTGTGACAGGTAGATTATTTAACCTTGAATTAAATGTTTTTATATTGCTGCCTTTGCCGTTATCAAGTATTTTCACATTTCTGAAAGACTACAAGATCTCCAAATGTTTTTTAAATCACTGGAAAAAGACTAAATCATAAAAAAAAAAAAGACTAAATCATATCCAGCATCTCAATTGATGTGGAGTGTGTTTTGTCATATTTTCTCCATTGCCTTTAAAATTGAGAATTCACGTATAGACCATATGATTAACAGTTTGAAGAAAAAACTCATGATTAGCTGAGTACTTTGTTCCTGATTAGTTCACAGAATAGCTAAAATACATCTTAAACATTGGTAATACTCCAATTCTTTGATTTTACTTTAGTGAGACCTTTATTTTTGAGATTCTACAGTTGTCGTAATTACTACTAATTTATGTTATGATTTATCATTCATTCAAGTATTTGAATTCCTTTTTAATTTTTATTTTAAAGAAAAAGAAACAAAAAGTACAGAAACATAAGAATTACTTCAAGGTCCTAAGTTTTTCTTCATAATTTACCTTTGCATTTATTTTTGTTTTTATTCTATTTTTGTTAGAACATCTTTGTGATACATAATACTTACATTCATTGTGGGTAGTAGGTAAGGTACGTAACACATCTTAATTCTTTTTACGTCCCTGTCCCTCTCCCCTATACCCTTAATCTCATGGTCTCTTTCCCACTTACAGAAGATGTACTTCTCCATTTTCTATTACCTTTTTGTTTTGCCCTTTAGTTTATTTATACTTCTGGTTTCTCATAAAAGAGAAACCATGTGGTATTGATCTGTGTGTATCTGATTTATTTCACTTAATATTACTAGTTTAAGGCATATTAATTTTCGTATAAAAGACTCAAATTTATCTCTCATAGCAGAATAGTACTCAATTGTTTATATATACCAGATTTTCTTTATTTATTCATTTGTTGATGGACATATAAGTGATTTCCATTTTTTCATGTATTTTTATGGCCATTCATACTTTTCCTAAGAAGTATCTATTCATTTCAGTTGCCTATTTTTTATTTAGTCATTTCTTTCCAGTCTAATGTTTTTTAGTTCTTTATTCCAGATATTAGTCCTCTGTCTAGGTATAGCTGGCAAAATTTTTTTTCTTGTTTTGTAGATTGTCTCTTCAATGTTGATTGTTTCCTTTGCTATGCAGATTCTTTGTAATTTTGTGTAATGGCATTTTTTGATTCCTTTTTTAAAATTAAGTTTATTGGTTCAGTTTAGATATACATAAAGATCACATTCATCATAGGGAATTTGTACCTGTATATGATATATTTGATTCTGCTTTTTTGCCCCTCCCCTTTCCTCTCTTCAACCCTCTTCCGCTTCCTATTCACAAAGTTTTGCTTCCATTTTGTCCTTTTTTTCCTTTTCATTTCCTTCCTTTACACCTGCCCCTCACTAGTTCCTCTTGACTTTTGAGTGGTTTCTTCCTGTATCACAATGTGTATTGTACATTTTGCTCTTTATTTACTCTTTTGACTTCTCACAACAGGAAGACAGTGCAGTGTTCACACGTGTATCTGATTTATTTCAGTTAAGAGTCTGGTCTCAAGGTGCATTCATTTACCTAGAAATGTCTCAAGTTTATCATTCTTTATGGCCGAATAGTACTCCATTCTATTTTAAAAAAACACATCTTTTTTTTATCTGTTCCTCGGTTGATGGGCATTTGGGTTGTTTCCACGATTTAGCTATGACAAATTACGCTGCTGTAAACATTGGTGTGCACATATCACTGTGCTATGATGTTTTTAATTCTTTCAAGAAGATACCAAGAAGGGGAATAGCTGGGTCAAATGGGGCCTCTAATCCTAGTTTTTTGAGGAATCTGCACACTGATTTCCACAGTGGTTGCACCAGTCTACACTCCCGCCAATAGTTTAAAAGAGTTCATTTTTCCCTCTAGCTCCTCCAGCTTTTGTTATTGGTTGATTTCTCGATGATAACCATTTTTTCTGGAGTGAAATGGAATCCCAGTGTTTTAATTTGCATCTCTTGAATGAGTAGTGATGTTGAATATTTTTTCATGTATTTGCCATTTGTATTTCTTCATCTGAGAAACGCATATTCATCTCAGATGCCCATTTTTGGGTCTTTGAATATGGGGGTTTGATTGTTTTCAATTCATTATATGTTCTAGATATAAGTCCTTTGTCTGAGGGGCAACTGGCTGAAATTTTTTTCCCACTCTTTGGGTTGTCTTTTCACTCTGTTGACAATTTCTTTCGCTGTGCCAAACCTTTTCAATAGGATGAAATCTCAGTTGTTGAATCCTTGTATTATTTCCCATGCAGTTGGGGTTTTAGTCATGAAATCTTTGCCTACACATATGTCTTCAAGAGTTCTGCTTGTGAGGGGCTGGGGATATAGCTCAGTGGAATAAGTGCCTGCCTAGCAAGCGCAGGGTCCTGAGTTCGATCTCCAGTACCGCCAAAAAAAAAAAAAAAAAAAGAGTTCTGCTTGTTCTCTCTTCCAGCAGATTAATGTTTCTGTCTTAATATTTAGGTCTTTGATCCATATTGACTTCAGCTGAGTGCATGGTGATAGTCATGGGTCTAGTTTTAGTCTTTGGCATATAGAAAGCCAGTTTTCCTAGTACTGTTTATTAAAGAGGCTGTCTTTCCTCCAGTGGATGTGTTTGGCTCCTTTGTCAACAATAAGGTGGTTGAGTGTGTATAAAGTTGTTTCTGTGTCTTATAATCTGTTCCACTGATCCTCAGGCCTTTTTTTTTTTTTTTTTTTTTTTTTTTTTTTTTTTTTTTTTTTTTTTTTTTTTTTTTTTTTTTTTTTTTTTTTTTTTTTTTTTTTTTTTTTTTTTGCGAGTACCAAACTGATTTTATCACAGTAACCTTGTAGTGTAATTTCAAGTTAGGGATTGTGATTCCCCGTCTTCCCATTGTTGCTGAGAATTGTTTTTACTAATCTAAGTCTCTTACGGTTCCAAAGAATTTTAGGGATGTTTTCTCTAGTTCTGTGAGGTATGCTGTTGGAATTTTGATCAGAATTTCATTAAATTTCTGTAACAATTTTGTGAGTATGACCATTTTCACTATGTTGGGTCTTGAGCGAGGGATATTTTTCCATTTTCTTATATCTTCTTCGATCTCCTTTTTCAGAGTACTTTACTTTCCAGTGTATATGTCTTTTACTATTTCCTTTGTTAGATTGATTCCTAAGTATTTCTTTTTTTTTTTAGATGTTATTGTGAAAGGTATGGTTTCCCTAATTTCTCTCATTGAGTTTGTTGTTTATAAACTAGAATGCTATTGATTTTTGAGTGTTGATTTTTGTATCCAGCAACACTATTGAATTTGGTTATTATATTTACAAGTCTTGGTGTAGTTTTTGGGGTCTTCTATTAGAGTATCATGTCATCTGCAAATGATAACTTTTTCCTATCCTTATTCCTTTTATTGCTTTTTCTTATTTAATTGGTCTGGCTAATATTTCTAGAACTATATTGAATAGGAGTGGTGATAGTGGACACCTTTCTCTTTTTTTATTTTAGAGTGAAAGTTTTCAGTTTTTGACCATTCAGTATAATGTTGGCTGTTGGTTTGTCATAGATGGCTTTTATCAGATTGAGGTAAAGACCATCTATTCAATTTTCTATAGGGTTTTTATCATGAAAGGGTGTTGGACTTTGTCAAATGCTTTTTTTGCACATGTTGAGATGATCATGTTTTAGTATTTGGTTCTGTTGACATAGTGTATTACATTTATTGATTTGCATATGTTGAAGCATCCCTACATCACTGGGTTGAATTGCACTTGGTCATGGTATATGATTTACTGCATTCTCTTTGCCAGTATCTTTTTGAGAATTTTTGTATTAATGTTCATTGGAGAGATTGGCTTATAGTTTTCTTTTTTGGTTGGGTCCTTCTCTGGTTTTGGTATCAGGATAATACTTGCATCCAAGAATGATTTTGGGAGTAGTGCTTCCCTTCCAATTACATTAAAGAGTTTAAGTATTATTGGCATTAGATCTTCTCTAAATTTCTTGTAAAACTCAATAATGACTCCATCAGGACCTCAGCTTTAATTTGTTTGTAAGTTTTTAACTATGTTTTCAATTTCATTGACTGATACTGGGTTACTTAGAATTTTTATACCTTCTTGATTCAGGTTTGGCTAATTCATATGTATTTAGGAATCTGTCCATTTTTCTGTGTTTTCTATTTTACTACACTCCCAGTTCTCCAAGTAGGTATTGATGATCTGGATTTCTGCAGGACAGATTGTGATTTCACCCTTTTTGCTCCTAATTGTATGAATTTGAGTCTTTTCTTTCCTCTTTTTGGTAAGATTGGCTAAGTGTTTATCAATTTTATTTAATCTTTCAAAGAGCCAAGTCCTTGATTCATTGATTCATTGTATTATTTTCTTCATTTTGATTGCATTAATATCTGCTCTTTATAGTTTCCTCCCTCATATGAGCTTTAGGTTTGATTTGTTCTTTTAGAAGTTTGAGGTTCAATATTAAGTTATTTGAGCTCCTTGTATTTTTCTGATGTGAAAAATCACTGCTATAATTTTTTCTATTAGGACAGCTTTCATTGCATCCCATAAATTCCAGTATGTTGTATCAGCAGTATCATTTATTTGTAGATTCTGTTTAATTTTTTCTTTAATTCCCTCTGTGACTCATTTTTTTGTGCAGAGGGCTGTTATTTCCATGTGTTTATGTAGCTGTTGTGGTTTCTTTTGCTATTGATTTCCATTTTCCTTGTACTATAGTCAGGTAATATATATACATGGGATAATTTTAATTGTTTGCATTTACTTAAGCATGTTCTATGGGCTAGTCTGTAGTCTGTTTTGGAGACTGTCCTATGTGCAACTGAGAAGAAGGTGTATTCTGTGGGTTGGAACACTCTATAGACATGTACTAAATCCATTTGTGCATAGGTTTGGTTTTAGTTCTGATATTTCTTCCTTGATTTTTTTCTCTGGTTGATCTATTTGTGACAGTGGGGTATTAAGGTTCCCTGTTATAATTGCGTTAGTGCTTACTTGATTTTTCATACTCATTGAGTGCACTGGTATTTGGTGCATATATATTTATGATTGTCATCTCTTCTTGAAGTTTTCCCTTTGTAAGTAATATAGTGATGTTCTTTGTCTCTTTTGATCAGTCTTGGCTTTAATTTCACATTTGTGTACAAATAGAATAACTACCCCAGCTTTTTTTCCCTGGGTTCCTGTTACATGGAGTGTTTTTTTCCATCCTTCGACTCTCAGTCTTTGTATTTCTTTTTGCGTTAACTATGTTTCTTATATGTGGCTTATTGTTGGATCCTGCTTCTTGATCTCTTCTGCTAGTCTGTTTCTTTTGATTGGTGAATTGATGGTTATATTGATGGTTATAACTGACATGTATTGACTTACCTTTCTTACATTATTTTCTAGTTTTTGGTTTCCTGTTTTTCCCCTCTGTTTAGTTTCTTGCCCTGCATGGTGGCTTCTTTCTATGAGTGTTCTTGTAATTGTGTTGTTTGTTTCTCTTTCTAAAATAAGCTTCAGAGCATTTTGGAGAGTTGGTTTAGTGGTCATGAATTTCTTCAGTTGTTCTTTGTAATGGAAGTATCTTATTTCTCCATTGATTTTGAAAGATAATTTTGCAAATCAATCTGTGTTAGAGGTTGTTTTCTTTTAGGGCTTGAAGTAGGCTCCCCTTGATTTGAGAGTTTGTGTTGAGATCTGCTGTGGTTGAATGTGTCTGGGGTTGTTTCTGCATCCTCTGTTCTGTTTGAATGATCCATGTGTCTGTTTTGTTTTTATCACTATAGATTTGATATACTGTATAACTTGAAAATTGGAATTGTGATCCTTTCTGCTTTGCTCTTGTTGCCCGGGATTGTTTTGGTGTTCTGGTTCCAGATGAAGTTTAGGATTGTTTTCTGTAGTTCTGAGAGGAATGCTATTGGTATTTTGATTGAGAATGCATTAAATATATGCATCAGTTTTGAAAGTATGGCCATTTTGACAATATTGATTCTGCTTGTACAGGAATAGGGGATGTCTATTTTCTGATGCCTTCTTCATTCTCCTTTTTTATAATACTGAAGTTTTCATTGTAGAGGTCTTTCGTTTTCTTAATTAAATTAATTCCTAAGTGTTTAATTTTTCTTGGTACTATTATGAATAGTATTGCTTTCCTAATTTCTTTCTTGATGGGTTCATTATTGGTGTTTAAGAATGCTATGGATTTTTGTGTGCTGATTTTGTATCTTGCTATATTACTGAATTCAAGAAGGGTTTTTAGTGGTATTTTTTGGGTCTTCCATGTAAACAATTATGTCATCTGCAAATAATGATAATTTGACTTCTTCTTTTCATATACATGTCACTTATATTTCTTTCTCTTGCGTGATTTCTCTGGCTAATGTTTTGAGTACTTTACTAGGTAGGAGTGGTGATAATAGACACATTTGTCTTGTTCCTGATTTTGAAGGCAAAAGCTTCAGCATTTTTCCAATTACTATCATGTTGACTGTTGGTTTCATAAATGGCTTTTATCAGATTGAGATAAGGTCTTTCTGCACCTATTTTCATCAGGTTTTTACCATGAATGGATGTTGGATTACTGTCAGAAGCTTTTTTTGCATCGAGTTACGTGATTTTCATCCTCGCTTCTGTTGATTGGTATGTTACATTTGCTGATTTGCATATGTTGGACCATCCTTACATCCCTGGGATAAAACCTACTTGGTCATGATGTATGATCTTTTTTAATGGTTTATTACATTCTGTTTGCCAGTATCTTGTTGAGGATACTTGGGTCTATGGTGATTAAAGAGATTGGCCTGTTGTTTTCTTTTGACTGTTTTTTTTTTGTTTGGTACCGGGAATTGAATTCAGGACCTTGCACAAGTGCCACTAAGCTATATCCCTAGCCCTGTTGTTTCCTTTTTTAGTTGTGTTCTTTTCTGGTTTTAGAATTAGTAATGCTAGCTTCCAACAATGAATTTGGAAGTACTTCTTCAGTATTGGCATTATATCCTCCTTGAATGTCTTACAGAATATGATGGTAAATCCACCTGATTCTGGAATTGTCTTATTTGGTAGGTTTTTTAAAAAAATTACTGCCTCAGTTTTATTGCCTGCTATTGGGTTACTCAAGAATTTTTATGTCTTCTTGGTTCAGTTTTGCTAGTTGGTATTTGGCTGGGAATCTTTCCATTTCTTCACAAGCCTCCAAATTGTTGGGAGTCTAATTTTTTAGTAATTACAAATGATCTAGATTTTAGAGCTGTCTGTTGTGGTTTTACTTTTTCATTTCTAATTACATGGATGTGGGTCTGTTCTTTCCTTCTTTTGGTCAATTTGGCTAGGGATTTGTTTGTGCATTCTTTTAAACAACTATTTTATTCATTGACACTTCACATTTTTTTCTCAGTTACATTAATTTCTGCTGTGATAATTTCCTAGATTTGGGCTAGTATTGTTTTTTTTCTAGTGTCTTGAGTTGCATCATTTGCACTCCTTGTTTTCCTGTTGAATTCATAGCACTAAACTTCCCTCTAAAACTGTTTTATTGTATCTGTCTGGCTCTGATTTGTTGTACTGGCATTGTTGTTTGATTCTAGGAACTAATTTATTCCTTGACCCACTGAGTGTTCAGTAGTATTTTATTTAATGTTCAGATGTTTGTAAAGTTTCTGTGGTTTCTGTCTGTCTTTTTTTTTTGGCACTGGGAATCAAACTTACAGCCTCATGCTTGCCAGGTAGGTGATGTGCCACTGAGCTGTCTCTGGCCCTCTGTAATTTCTTTTACAGTTGATTTGTAGTTTTAGTGTGCTGTGATCTAATAATAGATATGAGATGATTTTGATACTTTAGTTGTTAATTAGGCAGGCTTTATGGTCTAGCATGTGTGGTCAGTTTTGGAGAAAGTTCCATGTGCTGCTGTGAAGCATGTGTTTTCTGCTCTAGTAAGTTTTAAGTTTTTGTTTAGTTGATCTATTTGTGCAAGTGGTATATTGAGGTGACCCACTATGATTGTGTTAGCATTTATTTGGTCTTTTATGTGCAGTAATGTTTGCTTTATGAAGTTAAATGCACCAGTATTCAGTGTGTGTGTGTGTGTGTGTGTGTGTGTGTGTACAGTAAGTCTTGACTTTGGAACATTGGAGTTGCAAACTTTGACAGATATGAACATACCTTGCATTATGAACATTTGTGGATATGAACAAATTTCAGAAGTAGTTCACTCTGACCCTAACCCTGTACCACCATTTTAAGGTAACTGTAAGAGTAAAAATTGTTCATTTATAGTACTTGTATGTGTGTGGTTTTTTTATGCTTTATATTGTATATTTGTGTCAAACATTTATAAGACTCAGTTTATTGGACTTATGAATGAATCTGACACATGAATGTTCTTCCAGAGCAGAACTTACCTGTAAGTTTGGGACTGTGTGTGTGTGTGTGTGTGTGTATTTATTTACAGTTATCATCTCTTCTTGTTGAATTATTCCAATACTAATAATATGTAGTCTATCTTTTTTACTTCTCCTGATCAGTTCTAGCCTGAAGTTTGCTTTTTTCTGAGCATAAAATTACTACTTCTGCTTGCTTGCAGGGACCTTGTGCATGGAATAATTATTACCTATCCATTGATTTTTAGTCTGCATTTCTTTTTTAACTGAATGAGTCTCTTGAATGCCGTAGACCATTGGGTTTTGTTTTTTGATCTACTGTACCAGTCTGTGTCTTTTAATTGGGGAGTTTAGGCCATTTGCATTGAGTTACAGTTGAAAGAGACTGACATCCCTATAATTGCATTAACTCCTTTATTTTTCCTTTTTTATCTAACTACTTGCCTTGCTTGATGTATTTCTTTCTAACTTTTTTGACTGTTGGTTTCATTGTCTTTCTAGGATATTCCTGAATATTTTGGGAGTACTGGTTTGGTTTTCATTAATTCCTCTGTCATGTTCTTTATCATGGAATGTCCTTATTGCTCCATCAGTTTTGAGAGAGAGTTATGTAGAATATATTAGTGTAGGTTCAAACTTGTTTTAAGGCTTGAAACATTTCATTCCAAGATCTCTTGGCCTGTCAGGTTTGTCTTGAAAACTCTACTGTAATTCTAATAAGTTTACTTATATAAGTAAGTTTTTGCTCTTCTCTGACACCCTAGATTGTATTTATGTTGGATTTCTGGGAGTTTGACTGTGATGTATCATGGGGAGCTTCTTTTCCTTTTTTAGTTATTTTGTGTTCTGTAAGTTTTGCTTACCTGTATGTTGAGTTCTTTCCCCATACTTGTAAAGTGTTCTGCTAGGATTTCTGTAGACAAAATTTTAAAATTCTGTCCTCTAATTTCTCCCTAACTGCATTTAGCCTTAGGCTAGTCTTCTTATTGTCATCAAATAGCTGTTAGATGAATTTTTCTTGCTCTCTTACAGTGTTTAAGGTTTTTCTGATTATATCATGATGTGATGCCACTTTGTCCTTGATTTCTTTATTATTATTATTATTATTATTATTATTATTATTTTATCTTCTTGAGACACGGTTTCCCTATGCAGTCCAGGCTGGCTTTGAACTCATTGTGTAGACCACGCTGGCCTTGAACTCACAGTGATCCTCCTGCCTCAGCCTCGCAAGTGCTGGGATTTCAGGCATGCGCCAACCCGCCTGGCTTTCCTTGATTTCTAAAATCCTACCTTCACAGTAATCACTGGTACTGTCTATGAATTCAGTTGGATTATTTATCTCTGGGATTTCTGTTTGACACCTTTTCTTTGGTAAATTAGTCATTCCTGTTTTAGCCAGTTTTTCCAGTTTGTTTATTTGTTTCTCCTATAATCAGATTGATCACTTTGCTTGCTAGTTCCACTATCTTTTGGGTTAAGTCCTCTTTGAGCTCAGCGAGTTTCTTTGCTTCATCTTTAATTATTTCATACACCTCAGTAATCTACTGTTTGCTTTCCTCTCCATTGGTGCCCTTTGGATCTGCTTTGGGAGAGTTGGAAGTCTTTGCAGGTATTTTATTGCCTTTTTTCATGTTCTTATTTATTGACTGATTAATTATGCTGAAGGTTGAAGTCAAATCAAATGAAGAGAGTTGTTCATTGGTGTGAGTATCTCTTTAGTTAGGTTCTGTTTTCCTGTGATGTGTTCTTTGCTTTATTCATCAAGAAGTATTGTTTACCACCTCAGCCTATTCAGTTTAATTGGGTTGGATCCTATCACGTGTTGTAAGGAGACAATTTCTACTGGTTATACCAATGTCAGTAGATCCAACTGTTCATCAATCATAAACATTAAAACTTGTTTTGATAATTTCATCCTTTTGTCTATAACCCACCCATACTTTATTATACTGTTACTTGTGGTTCATCTGGGATGTGGACAATGGGGGAAAGGAGAGACAAGGGGAAGGGGATGGGATTATGTCAGCGGGAAAAGAAGGAGGTAAGAGAAATGTCAGTAGGTAAGGAGTACGAGGACAGCTGGGTGTGGTGGCACACACCTGAGTCCCAGCACTGGGGAGGCTGAGCCAAGAGGATTGCCAAGAGTTCAAGGCCAGCATAAGCTACATAGTGAGTTCAAGGCTAGTGTGATCTATATAGCAAGAACCTGTTTCAAAAGACAAAGCGAATTAAAAAATAGAAGGTCATACTCTGTTAGAATTATTTTTATAGCTTTAGTAAAGGATTAGTATGGAGGTTTGAGACCGTGTTGGTATAGGCAGGAGGAGGTATGCAAAGAAATGGAAATACAGAATTTGAGGAAGGTTATAAGATTATCAGAACCTGTTAATACATTTGTGGTAGTTTTTTGGATCTTCTAAGCCTGGTTTTTAAAGGATTACCCTGACATGCCCTTGAATGGTACTGTTTAATTTGTAGCACTGGTTAATTCTTATTTCCTAATACACTTATACAGGTTTCTGTTATATTTATGCCATTAGATAAGTGGAGGAGAGAAGGGAGAAGGTAAAGAGATGAGATAGCAAGAGAGAAGAAAAAGAATAGGGAGGGAAGAAAGTAAAAAATTAAAAGAAAAAGCTGGGTGTGGTGGCACATACATGAGACAGGAGGGTTGCTGTGATTTTGAGGCCAGCCCAAACTATATAGCCAGACTCTGTCTCAAAACAAAACAAAACAAACAAACAAAAAAGAAAAAAGAAATAGAATAAAAGGACTAAACAGGAGCAGATAAAAGGGGAAAACCTTGAAGAATAATGTTATAACCAAACAATACCAATAAAGAAGCAAAAACCAGAAGAAGGAGGAAGAGGAGAAAGAGCAGACTACCAAAACTAACAAAGAAAAGAAAATGGAAACAAGCAAACAAAAACCCCAAAATAACCCAAATCAAATGAAGAAACAAGGAAAAAACTGAAATAAAAATAAAGACTTTCACCCAGTTGTTCCACCACTAATCCAGTGCATCCACACAGCTCCCTGTGCACTGGAGTCACAGTCTGATTGCATGCAGCAAGCAATCAGATTGGCCAGGCAGTCTGCCTCTGTGTTGCTTGTCCAAAGCCATGAGGGCTGTTGTTCCCTCCAAATGTGTCCTGGTTGTAATAATCTGTGCTCCAGGCACAACTGACTACAGGCTTCCATGAGTCCAGTTTCCTTAATCTGTTGGGGGCTGCTAAGCATTGCAGAGGTCTCCATGTCTTCCTTCCACAGGCTTTCCTTTGCCCAGTATTTGGCCAGTGGTCACTGGCCCAGGTGACATTTACCATCTCTCTGCCCACCCACATCTGTCTCTCTCAGCCCTACCCACAAAGCCTGGTGCTGCTCCTGTTTGCCAGGGTGGGGTGGTGGGCAGGACATCCCACCTTCTCGGGCCTTTCCAGTTTCTGGAGAAGCAATAAGAGAGCGCCCACTGTTACAGCTTTGTGAAGTCACTCCCTGACAAGAGTGCCGGTGTTTCCTTTCACAGGTCTCCCAGCTCTACTATTTAGCATATTTGTCATAGACTGAGTTTCCATGTCCTCTGCTGTCCCCAGTTAGAATGTCCTGGGGCTGCCCTGAGGGACCCTGCTGGCGGTTGTGAGTAGTGTGCTAAATGTTCACAAAAGTACTCCTGTTGTATGTGGGAGAATAGCAACTTACTTTTTTCTGTGTCCAATAAGCCTTTCTATCCATAGTCAATGGCTCACAGGTGCTAGAGTGCTGTTGTTCATAAGTGGGTGCATGACAGTTTGCTCCACCCTGTTCTGGTTTTAGCTTCTTTAAATCCCTTAATTGCCTGTCTCCCTTGCCATGCCCAGTCAGGAGGTGGTAGTAATTTTGAGTCTATTCAGTTGGCCAGACCATCACCAAAGGACCAGAACCCTCTCTCAGTCCAGTCCTCTCCCAGGATGCCTGCTCTGATGTGGAGGGTGAGGTTCCATGGTCCAGTTGTGATCTAATTTCCCATCACGTGCATCCTGAGTACTGGATTTTAGTCCAGCTAGATTTTTTTCATTTATCTTCCTATATCAGACTTTATCTTTTACCCCTGAGTCAGGATATCTGCTTTTCTTCTGCACCAATGTAGAGACACTCACCCTTACTTTCATACCCTGGGTGGTGATCTTCTC
The DNA here is from genome assembly GCA_004027595.1 of Dinomys branickii. NCBI lineage: Eukaryota > Metazoa > Chordata > Mammalia > Rodentia > Dinomyidae > Dinomys > Dinomys branickii. The sequence continues at coordinate 66,242 of PVLD010002126.1, forward strand.
TCTTACTGCTAAGAAATTTTGTTACTTTTCATGTTTTGATTTTTGATTGGTGTGAAGAGTTTTATTCTGCTGCTTTTGGATTAGTTCATTGAGTCAGTCTTTCAACCCTTATTCATTACTTACTATGTGTTTGGTAATACGCTGTTTTGAAGCCAGTAAAGATGAGTGTGTTACAATCCCGGTCCTTGAGACTTTCCAGACCTTTAGTAGGAATGGAAGAAAGGGAAGGTAGCAGCAGGTAAGTGCTCTAACAAACAGGGTCTGCATTCCAGAGTATAGTGTTGGGCTGGGAAGAGAGTTACTCACATTGGCTAACATGTAGTGTAACCTGTATCTCCACCTATGTTCCCTAGTGCCTCTGAGCCTGTGTTTCTTTCTTCTCAAATGGGATAGGGCTCCTGCATGGTGTTGGTGGGAGGAGAAATGAGGAAATAGGTGAAATACCTATGTAGGTAAGTACTTAGCAAGTGACAGCTGTATTATAAAACATTACTAGAACAGAATAATATAAAAGAGCATGCACAAACAGTGTAAACCGTTTATATATATACTTTTTTCAGTTTTATATATAAGTAGACAGTTGGTAATTCTGTGATAAAAGAGGATTGCATATATAAATCTGATTGTAAAGTGGTTCGTTTTATGTACTATTTTAGGTACCAAAGCAGCCAGACTCACAGCCTAATTCTGATAACCCAAATCGCCAAAGTGAATGTGGGAAAAAACAAGTGTCTTACAGAACTGATATTGTTGGTGGTGTACCCATCATTACTCCAACTCAGGTAATCAATTAATTCTTTTTTGTCATCCAAACTAAAACACCACGTCTTTTCTAAAGTAATAAAACATTCAATTACTATAAAACCTATTGTTTCCTATTCCAAAAGTATGTTGTAAAAAAAAAAAAAGATATATCATGGTTAAACAACATTTAATGCTTTTCATGTGTCTAGAAGCCTCCTCCTGTTTATTCTGTACTCCCCCAGAAATGGAGATATGAGTTGCGTATTGGACTTTATAATAGTTTTTCACTTATCATGAACATTTTCCTGGACATAAGATCATATTCTAAGCTATTTTTCATGACTACAGAGTAGTTCTGCCCATGAATTTTCTGTAATTTTCAAATCCAGGATAGAGTTGTTTTTCCCTTTTTCTTCCCTTTTTCTTATGATGAACTTCTTATAGTTTAAACTTTATTTTTGAAAGGATAAATCCTTAGAAATAAAAATGCTGAGTACAGTTTGCAAATATGTATAATTTTAAGACTGACTTTTGAACAACCTGGAATAGGTTAGCTAAATAAAGGATTGGAATTTTTCTTAATTGTGCCCCAAAAGTATGGTATGCTAAAAGTAAGTCTCACTTGCATATTAGGAAAAATATAAATTTGTAAACAGTTGTTATGACATTAAAACATCTGTATGAGTTTAAGTTTCTTGTGTTGCTATTGATAGAATGGGTTTGTCAATAAGTTTCTTAAGGGCCAGGGAATATAGCTTAGCAGCACAAGTGCCTGCCTGGCAAGCGCAAGGTCCTGAGTTTGATTCCTGGTACCAAAAAATGAATAAGTTTTTGAAGTGTTATTGTTGGTTGAGTGTGGTGGTGCACACCTGTATTCCCAGCACTCGGGTGGCTGAGGCAGGAGGATCGTTGTGAATTTGAGACCAGCCTGCGCTACAAAGTGAGCTCAAGGCCAGCCTGAACTGCATAGTGAGACCCTGTGTCTAAAAAGACCAAAAAAAAAAAAAAAACCGTTATTGTCAGTGCTGGCTTTTTAATTACATTTATGTCTTTTGAAGTTAGAAGACTTTAATACTTTATAAATCTTTTAAATCAAATTATATGTTATATTTCAGGTCTTTTGCCAGCAGAGGATTAGATTAAATTATCAAGTAGTATTTACTCACTGTGAGAGCATTTAGACATGTAGTATCAAAAAAATGTTAAATGTTACTTGCATTATAAATTTATTCAGTAAATATTGAGTAAACAGTGAGTTGAATACTAGCATTACAATTTTAAGTACATACTGTTGTTTTGACCTATCTAAATGTGGAACAGTTTAAAAATTCCTCTAGATATGTATCACAGTTAGGATTTAGTTCTTCTCCTGAATTTTAGGAGTTCCAGAAAATAAACCCTTGGCTTATTTAGGAGATTCTGTATTATCTGATGTCATAAATAAACAGGAAGCCAGTGCTTTGAGGAACCTAAAATCCTGTGTATAGTTTTTAAAAATACTTTACTTACATGTAAAACATAAAATTATAACATTTTTAGGAAAAACCGTGGGAGAAGCTCTTTAAGATCTGTGACTAGGCAAAGAACTTTTAAGAATTGGCATCAAAAGCATAGTCTATAAAGGAAAAAGGGGTAAATTGAACCTCATCAAATTTTAAAATTGCTTTGTAGAAGACTGTGTTCTAGAAATGAAAAGCTACACACTGGGAAAAAATATAGTTGGTCTCATAGCTGAGAAAGCCAACAAAGGACTTGTATCAAGAAATTACAGGGCCGGGGATATAGCTCAGTGGCATAAGCGCTTGCCTGGCAAGCCTGAGATCATGAGTTCGATTCCAGGTACCAAAAAAAAGAAATTACAAAGAACTCTTGAAATTCAACAATTCAAAAAGCAAAAACCACAATTAGAAAGGGGAAAAAATTCATAAACAGACAATCAGAAAAACAAAACATGAAATAATATACTGATAAGCAAGTGAAAAGGTGGTTACCATTAGTAGCCAGAATGGAAACATACTTTAAAACCACAATGAGATACTATACCTGGGCTGAGGATATAGCTCAGTAGAATAAGTGCTTGCCTGGCAAGTACAAAGTCCACAGTTTGATCCTTCGTCCCGCAAAAAAAAAAAAAAGCAAAAGAAAAAATGAGATACCATACCTGTCAGAATGGGTAAAATAAAAATTGTTGTTAATACAAATGGTAACAAAAATGATAAATAGGACCTCTGCGTTTATGGTGGGAATGTTGTTTTATAAAATAAGTTCATAGTTGCCAGACAATCCAGCGTTTGCAGTCCTGTTTATCCTAAAGAGGTGGATGACCCAGAGTTAACTACTCCGAAGATAGCAATATGCAATGTATTAATTATTGTTACTCTCCTGTTAGCTTGTTTTGAATTTTTTCTTTTTATGTAAAAAAGAAATAGATGATTAACTTTGCATTGTGGGACAATCCCAGCACATGGGAGACTGAGGCAGGAGGATTTTGAGGCCAGCATGGTCTACATAGTGAGTTCAAGGCTAGCCTGAACTATACAGCAATTAGCTGTCTTCAAAAGACCAAGAAGAAAAGGATGCTTATGTTCAGAGAAAAATCTGTACATGAGTATTCATAGTAGCTTTATTCCTAATAGCCAAGAGCTAGAAACAACTTATACTCTTTTCTTTTTTCTCTCTTAAAGAGAAAAAACACTAAGAACAGTGATATAAAATTTGAAACCAAGATAGGACAGTAACAATGGTTACTACATTGCTTATTGTTATCTTCAAAGCAGTTGCTCAAATTATAAGATATAGGTATGAAAAACTGATCAGGTGATATAAGGGCAAATCTTTGTTTTCAGTGAACTAATAGAAATTAGTAGTATAGCTATCTTAACTGGTGTGTGTGTGTGGGGGGGTTCCTTTTCCCTTCTATCTTTTGTCCTTTCCCCCATCCCAGTTTCTGTTTCCTTTTGATCAGTTTCTTCCCACTTCCCAATATCTGTTGTACATTTTGAGCTTCTTACACTAGGGAGATAATATGATCTTTACACATGCAAGATTGATCTCACATACTTCTTAATGGGTGAATGGTCAAATAAGTGATAGTTTACACCATGAAATACAGTAGTAAAAAAGATGTAGAGAAGTATTGATTCAAGAAAAAAACTGAACAAATCTTAGAATTATGTTGAGTAAGAAGAAAACATTATGTGTATTTTCACTTATATTCTCAAAATACCAGAATTACAGAGAACAAATAAGTGGTTGCACAGGATTAGGAGTATAATCTCTGAAACAGTAACACAAAGAAACTTGGTGCTGAATGATTCTGATCACAGTTGTCAAATGTGCACATGTGGTAAAGTTACATAGAACTATATATTTGCAGTAGACAAATGAGTGTGTGTAATGCTGGTGCAATCCAAATAAGATTTGTGATGTGCTGGTGTCAGTTTCTTGGTCTGGGTAATACATGCTATATATACTCTTTATGCAGTTTTCCTCCTTGGAGAATCTTGTTGAAGGGTACATAGGACCTCCTGGGGTCCCCTGCTTTTTTGTTTTTTACTTTTTATAATTTTATGTGAATCAGTGTAATTATTTCAAAATAAAAAGTCCCTCCTCCCCAAAAGGCTCTAGTGCTAGGACTTTTATATAACCTCAGAAGCAGAAATTTGTGCTTTGATCAATAAGAAAGTATCTCAGATTAATTAGAAAACTCTTCATTTCAAAGTCTGTGTTCCTCCCAGACGTGAAATTATACTGCAAAGCTATTGTGATAAAATCAGCATCGTATTGGCAAAAAACTAGGCCTAAAGATCAATGGAGCAAAACAGAAGATGCAGACACAACACCAAACACACTCAACCACCTTATCTTTGACAAAGGGGCCAAACATGTTCACTGGAAGGTAGTCTTCTGAATAAATGGTGCTAGAAAAACTGGCTTTCCACATGCCAAAGACTAAAAGTAGATCCATATCTATTACTGTGCACTAACCTAAAGTCAAAATGGATCAAAGATCTAAATATTAAAATACAAACACTAAATTTACTGCAAGAGAAAATAGATAGGAATCTCGAAGACATAGGTGTAGGCAGACTTCATGAACAAAACCCAGACTGTGAGAGATATATTACAAAGAATCAACAAATAGGATCTCACCTTCTTAAAAAGGTTTTGCACAGCAAAACATCATCAGCTGAGTGAAAAGACAACCCAAAGAGTAAGAAAAATTTTCAGCCGGTTGTTCCTCAGATCAAGGACTTACATGCAGAACATATAAAGAACTGAAAAAAATCAGGCCCCCCCAAATTCCAAGACCTAATCCAAAAATGGGCATCTGAGATATATACACACTTCTCAGATGAAGAAATACAAATGAGAAATATATACAAGAAAAAATGTTCAACATCATTGATTGTTCAAGAGATGCAAATTAAAACAACACTGAGATTCTGTTTCACTCCAAAAAGAGTGGCTATCATCAAGAAATCAACCAGTAACAAATGCTGGTGGGGGTGTAGGGAAAAAAGAACCCTTCTGCACTGTGAGTGGGAGTGTAAAGGAGTGAAACCACTGTAGAAATCAGTGTGGAGATTCCTCAAAGAACTACTATTAGTGGCCCCATTCGACCCAGCTATTCTTCTGAGTATCTTTTTAGAAGAATTAAAAACATCATACCGTGGCAATACATACATACTGATATGTATAGCAGCATAATTTATAACAGCTAAATTTTGGAAACAAACTAGATGCCCATCAATTGAGAAACGGATGAAAAAAGATTTTTTTTAATGTAATAAAGTACTACTCAGCTATAAAGAAGATAAACTGGAGACTTATAGGTAAATGGATGCAACTTGTGACCATACTCATAAGTGAAAGAAATCAGACCCACACTTGTAAACACTGTATTTTCTCATTAGTGTGAGAAACTGAATGAGCAAATAAGATCCAAAATCTACAATAGACTGTGAAGAAATAGTTCAAAAGAAAGGACAAACTGTGATAGGGATAAGGGAAAGGGAAGAAGAGAAAAAGAAAAAAAATGTAATTATACACAAAATATTTATGATAGTTATACAGCTAGTTTCTTTTAGTTCATTGAAAAGAAACGTTTGTGCTAATATTGTTTGGACAAGATTTCATGCCTATATGATGTACTCTGAATAACTACTATGAAGATATTAATTATTACTGTGCTTCTACTAGCCTATTTTGAAACCGTTTTATTGGTTTTTTTCTCTTAAAAAAAAATCTGTGTTCCTGACTACATTTAGACAGACTGTAGGATTTTCTAGGACATAAACATAAAATGAAAGTATGTTTTGAAGCTAAGCAAGCAAGAAAAGTATTTATTCATTTTGCTTCATTTTAGAAAGAAGAAGTAAGTGAATGTGGGGAAAGTACTGACAAAAGTAATTTGAAAAGGTCACAAAGCCATCTTCCTTATTTTACTCCTAAACCACACGCAGACAGCGCAGTTATCAAAGCTGGATACTGTGTGAAGCAAGGAGCAGTGGTGAGTACCTTAACAAAATATATGAAATAGTTAAAAATGAGGCTGCACAAGTTATTTAGATAGTTTGCATTATTTTATAAAAGATGAGAGTGAAGACTGGCAGGCTGGGGAGAGCAGGGATTATGGATTATTCTGTATTTATAATGCAGTGCTGTTATTTCCTTGGTCTCTGGCCAGCTGGGTAACTTCATGCCTGTTTACACTGACCTTCAGTTGAGATAAGCCTAGAAGTTTACATTTATTCCAGAATGTTCTGTTGATTCCCCACATCTGTAGGAATGGATGAGGGGAAAAGCTCCCCTAGGAAGGGGGCATCTTGAGGCTGGAGGGATGAGTGCCGGGGTTGGCCTGACCTCAGTGGAAGTCTCTGTGGGCTTGGGCTACTTAACCTTCCAGACTTTCAGTTTCTTTTCTAAGGAAAACCATTTATAAAAATTTTTATGATCGAGAGTATGTTTTAGAAAGATGTACATAAGAAAATGCCCATGATACAAAGCCTGGCACTGGAGAAGAGCTGTTACAGGTGAGCCCAAACAGTTCCGCACAGCTCCGTCATGCAAGACTTCTGCAAAACAAGTAAATTTCATACTTCTAAGGAGCCATGTGCTCTTGTAAACTTTATTTGTGTGAACTAAATCTTTAGAATTTCGTGGAAAATAAACTTTTAAGTTTTGAAAATAAAAGGAAAAAATTTCTAGGAATAAAAAGGTATTTAAAGTTTTATTGGGCTTTCTGCTTGAGTGCTCATCCTTTTCTGCCTGCTGATTCCCTTAGGTCAACCCAGGGAAAGTTCTTCCAGCTCTGTTTGACCTTTTGTTGGGCTCAAAGAAATGAAGGCAAGGACTAGAGTTTTCTCACTGTATAGTTTCTGCAGGTGGAGTCCTTTCTCACCAGGCTGTGATACTCAACGCCTGTTAATTAGGGCTTTGAAGGAAACAGTCTTTTCTCTTTGTTTTTCTCCTATACCTGGTGTCAGTCACTTAGAGATATTTTAGAGCACACACAAAAAGCATACTTCATTGACAAAAATCTTTGTATAAAATACTCACTTTATTAAGTATTTATTGCGTTACGATTATGTGTAAAGTACTTGTGGAAGGAGTCATGCATTTTAAAGATGGAGAAGCCTGATGTGGTATAATAGTTCCTGTGTTTGCTCTTTGTTAGGGTTGCGAGAAAAGGCAGGTTACTTTTTGTTGTTTTTTACCTTTAGACTATTAAAAATATGAAATATTATAAAATTATTAATAAAACCTAGAAGCCAGCCACTACAAGTTGAACCAGGAGTTGATGGCCTGGGCAGCAAATGAGAGATGAGCTTTCATTTACTGCCTTACTAAAGGAGGGCAATGAGGTTTTCGGTAATTCGCATTTCCAGTTGTTGGTTCATATCAGAATGATTAAATGCTGATTAACATTTGACATTCTTAGAAACCAAAGTCTTATTTCTGTGTTCATTTCTGGTAGATGAAAAATTGGAAGAGAAGATATTTTCAGTTGGATGAAAACACAATAGGCTACTTCAAATCTGAACTGGTATGTTTTTTTTTTTTTTTTTGAACTGGTATGTTTCTATATCGTAAGTGTTGCTTTACAAACGCTAGAGAAGTGTTATATTCTACTGAAGTATTTTATGTTATCTAGTTTTGAGGCTGAGTTTACTTTGTTGTGATGCTTTTGGATGATAGCTTTTTCTCAAATAAAAAGATAGTATCTTCAAAGAGGCATTCCACCTTAAAAGATCTAAAATTATCAGCCTCTCTGTAGGGAAAAAGGAACCCTCCTCCACTGTTGGTGGGAGTGTAGACTGGTACAGCTACTGTGGAAATCAGTGTAGCGATTCCTCAAAAAACTAGGATTAGAGGTCCCATTCAACCGAGCTATTCCTCTTCTGGGTATCTTTTTAGAAGAATTGAAAACATCATATCGCAGTGATATATGTGTACCCATGTTTATAGCAGCATATTTGTCATAACTAAGTCCTGGAAACAACCCAAATGCCCATTGCCTGAGGACTAGATAAAAAAGGTGTGGTATTTTTATGCAATGGCATGTTACTCAGCTACAAAGAAAGATAAACTCCAGGCTTTTATAGGTAAATGGTCACAACTAGAGACCATACTTATAAGTGAAATAAATCAGACCTGCATGAGTAAACATTGTATTGTCTCCCTAGTGTAAGAACCTGAAAGAGTAAATAAAATCCAAAAGGTGCAATAAATATTGTGAAAGGGACAGAATACTGCTCAAAAGGAAGGAACAATAGGGATGAGGGAAAGGAGGAAAAAAGAGGAAGGGGAAATATGTATAAACAAGATAGCTAAGATAATTGTACTATTAATTTCTATTGGTTTGTTGAACAGTTAAAGTTAAATTTTTTTGACCAATTTTACATGCTTATATCTGGTTATCTGAACAACTACTTTAAAGACAACAGTATGCAATATAACAACCATTGTTGAATTCCTATCTTGGTTTTTGAAATTCTATATCATTTCTAATTTTGTATTTTTTTATTCTCTTTAAAATATATATATATATTTTAAAAGAGCTCCTTCCCATTCATACATTTCCTTCAGAAGGGGCACTGGAGAAATTAGCACACACAATTGAGTCTGTAATGTCAACAGTTAAGCTTTATATTTGTCTTGTCTTCCCTGCCTAAGGATTTTTGTGTCCTGTTTCAGATTGACTGTTAATTTGCTCATGTAGGCTATTTTTGTCCTGCCTGAACATAGAATTAAAAGATTAAGACTCCCTTTCTCACTTGTTTGAGTAGCATCCTCATGTAAAATGTGTGGTTACCTGAGTCCTGCAGTAGATTGTTGCATAAATGAATGCAGTTCTATACCTCTTCTTGTATGAAGCCATTGAGAGGAGAGTCACATACTTTATTTGAACGAAGGCACCACAGGAACACTCTTTAATAGAACCTCCTGCCTGGGTAAAATGTTCCCTGTCCATACTGTGCAGTCCTCTGCCTACACATGGCTTTTAAGTGCTGAAAATGTGGTTAGTATGACTGAGAAGCTGTTTCATTTTAAAAGCTAGTCCTGATATTATTTCATTTTCATTAAGTTAAATTTACATAGTTAAACATGTACATACCTAGTATGACTATATTGGAATGTGTAGTGCTAAAAAATAGGGAAAAGAATATTTAAGATCTCAGATGTCAACTCTTCTAAGAGGTTTTTCCAGGGCAGAAGGTAGGAACAAGCTATGTAGCTTAGGCAGAATCCATGAAGGGGAGAAGATTAGCTCAACCTGGAATAAGGAGAAGAAGGCGTACTCATGGGGAAGAGATTGATGGCAGAGATGGAGAATGTTTGTACACATACATACATACACTCACATTGATAATACTGTATATTGGATAATTGATGCCATGTTTCCCGCTGTCAAAGAAGAAGAGTAATGGGGAAAAGGAAAAAAGTTTGTTATTGGATTGGTGTGTTACGTAGCTTTATGTCAGTATCTGAGCTAAACAGCTTAAAAGAGGAAAGGATTATTTTGGCTCACAGTTCTAGAGGTCTGGCTCCATGTTTGTGTGGCTGCACTGATTTTAGGCCTGTGGTGAGTCAGAAACATGGTGGAAGGGAATGGCAGAGCAAAGCTGCTCACCTTCTGCCAGCAGGAGGCAGAAAGGGTGAGAGAGCCAGACACGAAGGGACTAGGAACCAGATACAGCTCCCCGGGGTCACACTCCTATGAGTTACTCCCTGCAGCTAGCCCCCATCTCCTGTGCCTAGCACTTGCCAATAATGCCATCAAATTATTATCTCAGCCCAGGATCAGTCCGCTAATAAAGTTAGAACCCTCAGGATCCAGTCATTTGAGAAAGAACAAGCACTTCAAGTAGGTCTTCAACACAGTGAGAATTGGGGCATGTATTAGATAATCACCATAATAACTGGAATTTGATATATTGATGTACTTAACTTACACAGGTAGATACAGGTATAAATGTGCCCTGAGAAAATTGCCATTTTCCACTGAAAGAAACCTGAACTTCATAGACATGGCAGATTCCGGAGCAGGGACAAGAGAAAGAAATGTACAGTGAGCCTAGAATGTCTTGTGTCAGAAAGCAAGGACATACTCAGGAACGATAGGGACAAGTGAAAAGATCCAAAAGCCACTTTGAAAACATTTTTCCTTGCCAAATTTAGGGCACATGAGAGCATCCAAGCATCAGAGTCAAAAATGATGGTAATGCACTGTAGCCATTGAATAAAGTAGGAATCCACGAGCCCATGCAGGTATAAATAAATGATTGCATGATGAGTGAGTGTATGTCTGTATATTGAAGAATTGGACATTTATATAGTTGAAAAATACCTACCTACTAAATAAATATTAAGAACAAAGGATAGAGTAACTTGGGAATCAAGCTGGCAGATACTTCTTTAATTGGGCAGTCAGATAACTCAAGTGAACTTCATTAATGATGATAAGACTGAAGTCACCACCTGACAAGATAGCATGAGAAAAATACAGCATCGTTTCTGAGATTCCTGCTCAAGGTGCATAATCTGAATCTAATCATGAGGAAACATCAGGCACACCCAAATGGGGGATGTGCTATAGAACAACTCCTTGTAACCTTTCAATGGGTTGAGATTATGGAAGTCAACAAAAGAGGCAGGGATCGCTCCATAGTAAAGGAGAAACATTGTAAGCGGGTGTAGTTTGTGATTCTGAACTTTTTTTTAAATAAAAGATATCTGGGTAAGTTTCCTGACCTTGGAAGTTATGATGTTTCCTTATAGGAAATATACAGAGCAATTCAGGGCAGGAATAGCTGTGGGCCAGGGCAGCAACTCACCCTAAAATGGCTCAGGAAAGTCAGTTTTTCATGCTACATTTTGAACCTATCTGTAAACTCATGATAGTTTCAAAAGTTTAAAAAGCACTAAATGTGGTGGTACATGCCTGTAATCCCAGCACCCTAGAGGATGAAACAGGAGGATCTCGACAATTTCATGGCCTGCCTGAGCCACAAAGTCAGTTCAAGGACAGCCTGAACTACAAAATGAGACCCTGTCTGAACAAACAAATTTAAAAAAAAAAATAAAAAGAGAAATAGGAAAAATTGAGGGGACTATACCAGGTAGAAAAATGGAGACATGATTAGACAATTTATTTAAAAAGAAACTACAATGGTCCATAAAAATGATATTCAGCATCACTCATAAATAGAGAAATGCAGATCAAAACTACTGACACTTGTCATCTTCATGGGAAGACATGGCTGAGTGAAGAGATCCTTTCCTCTACAGGCATTTATAAATGTCATTATGTAAACAAAAGGAGCTGGGACTTTTTGGAAAAGTAACTGATTGCAAAGCTGAGATAGGTAGAGTACAGACTGAGCCTAGAAAACCTAGTTGTGCCAGAAAATAAGGAATTACCTCAGCTGCTATAGCAATAATGGTTTCAGGCAAGATTTAAAATGAATGCGCAAAATTATGTTGGGCAATTGAGAGTATAACACAGATTCCAAGTATCTCCTCACAAGGTACTTAAAATGACAAAAGAAAGAGTAGTTTTATAGTAATTGGCAACAGTAAGCTTAAACAAGATAGCAGGGTAACACATCAATAATGAATCAAACCCTTGTCATGTACAACATAATAATGATGCCCTAAGAAGACCATACTGTGGGTTCCTGTCAGAAACATATAAACTGAACATTAGCAGGAATAAACATCTGGCAAATACAGATTGAGAGACATTCTACAAAATGACTGGACTTTTTAAAACTCTTAAAGATTATGAAAGAGAAAGACTAAAGAACTGTTACGTGATAAAGCAGACCAAAGGGTATGATAGCTGAACATAAGACACCCTAGGTCGCAACCTGCCAGAAAATAGGTGGTTTTGCTTTTGCTGTGAGGGATATTTGTGGGGTGATTAATGAAGTCAATACGGTCTGTGGGTTACCTAATAATATTGCATCAGTGTTGAGTATTTTTGGTTTCTAATTGTGACATGGTTATATAAGAATATGTCCATGTTTTAGAAAATGCACACTGATACTCTGCCATAAGAAGGATAAACTTTAGTCATTTGTGGGAAAATGAGTGTGCCTTGGGATAGTAATGCTACGTGAAGTAAGTCAGACACAGACCTAAATATTACATGATTTCTCTTACAGGAGAAACCCAATATATAAATAAAGTACAAGTAAAAGGCAGAAAAAGAAGCAGGCGTGGTGGCACACGCCTGTAATTCCAGCACCAGGAGGCTGAGGCAGGAGGATCATTGCGAGTTTGAGACCACCCTGGGCTACAAAGTGAGCTCAAGGCTGGCCTGAACTGTATAGCGAGACCCCGCCTTTAAAAAAAAGACAGAAAAAGAAAGAGAAAAAAGTCATTATAATCCAGCATGCCCAATGTATCTAAAAGTAGAGATAAATTTGATCCTTATAAAATGAAAAAATTTTTTTAAAAACTAGGAGTAGAGGGGAAGGAGGAAGAAGAATTGAGATGTGTTATTTATATATATTGGTTCCCCACAATGAATGTCATTACTGTGCACTGCAAATTTGTACTAACAACGTTTTTTATTTATTTTTTGGTCCTGGGAATTAAACTCAGGACCTTGTGCTCGCCAGGCAGGCACTTATGCTGCTGAGCTATATCAGCAGGCCCTAGCAACATTCTTAAAAAACAAAATATACACTGAAATGTTTAGTAGTAAAGTTGCATCTGTACCTTGTCTAAAACATTTTAGGTAAAAATATATATGTATACCCATATATTTATATATATGAGATCTTTTTTTTTTTAGGTAACTCATTTAAAACCAAATATAAAATATTAACATCTTGGGAAACAGGGTACAAAGTATGTGGACATTCTTTGTATAATTTCCATAAACTATTTTGTAAAACACAGAATTTGATTAAGAAAAAGTCTCCTACCATAGTTTAATTTTTTTCTTGTTGCTACATGAAATAATGGTATGTCTTTAATCTCATAGTAACATTAAATGAAATTTAGAATACAGTATTTAGTAAAATATATATTACACTGTTAGGAACCAGTTATGTCTTATATTTAGTTTTGTTACCTTGGATGAAATATTTAATATGTCTGATCCTCAGATTCTCTTGATGAATATTGATAGATATATATTGTGGGGTTGTAGAAAATTTAAGATAACTTTTAAAAAGCAGGATGTTTACCAACAGTTAGTACATATTCCATAAATGGTTCTTCATATTAAAGTGATACTGGTATAATGATGCATTTAAGTCAAGCTGTTAATCGCTCAAAATATTTTAAACACACCTATCCCATTGTCCTTGCCACTTTGTGAAGCAGTTCTGTAAGCTCTCTTCCCTGGGTGTCTGTAGTTACATTGTTGTGGCTGCTTTATTGTCCTGAATTGATTGAAACCACTTGCCTTTCATGGTCATTTTGACTTTGTGGAAGAGTCAGAAGTCTGGTGAGTACGTTCTAGTGAATAAGGTGGATAAGGACAAACCATATTTTTTATAAACCTGGCTTTCTGCTGGGTGGTACCCAGTGTCACAATGTTTTTGTGAGAGAAAACCTGAGAACTGCTTCAGAAAGTGCAATAACCATGTGGTAAGTGATCAGAAGCAAGGGAGGATATTTTAAGGGGGATTGATGGTGATGTCTTTTAATGTAGTAATTAAAATTTTTTTTTTAATTCACTGTATATTTTGATCACCTTATATCAAAATCACATTCCAGAAAATGACATTTTGACATTTCAAGGGCTGGGGATATAGCTCAGTGGAATAAGCGCCTGCCTAGCAAGCGCAGGGTCCTGAGTTCGATCCCCAGTACCGCCAAAAAAAAAAAAAAATCGCACCTAGACATTTCATTCAAAATTTAAAAATTTTTTGAACATTCACTGTATATTTTGATCATTTTATGTATATCAAAATCCAGATCCCTAGTGGTACATAGGGATCCATAGAGGACCAAGTCTGATGTTAATAGCTTTGTATTTAAACATAGAAATGGCAGTTTTAGTCAATATAGTCAAGTAATATGATTGCTTTTTCTGAAGCAGATGGCCTTTTAATATGCTACACTGTCATTGAGACCAGAAATCTTGTTTGAAACAACAGTGTGTATGAAAGTATTGAATTGATATATTCTGATGCCCTGTGGTTTAAGAAGGTAGACTTACATCTTGGGTGTGTTTCAAGGGAGAAGTATAATTTTCCCATTGGCCTACAAATAAGAAAACTAACCCTTAAAAGGATCTTCAGAATAAATGTCCTGTATCTGTTTGCCTCTTTGCCAGGAAAAGGAACCTCTCCGAGTAATACCACTTAAAGAGGTTCATAAAGTCCAAGAATGTAAGCAAAGGTAAGTAACTTGTTGGCTTGACACTAGCACTTATAATACAAAACAGTACCTTAGTTTCATTAAGATATTTACAGATTATATTTTTCTCTATTCTAATGTAATTTTTAACTCATTATAATTGGGATGCACTAGAATTTTGAAATCCTCAAAGTATAATATGTTTATTTGAAAAGTAAAAAACTCATAAAAAAGCTTATTAATGGAAAGAAAAAAGTTTAACATGAATAACTTGTACCATCAGATTTGATAAATTATTTTATTGTTAACTTTAGTATTTTGATGGTACCACAAACTAGGACCTTACCAAAACAAGTTAGCAAAGCCTTCTTCCTTGTGCGAACTGGCAAAGTTAGAAACTTTGAACTTTAAAGTTGCTTTGTGAACTTTTTCTAAAAATAACTACATAAAATTTATACAGTTTAATACAAAAAATAAAATGGGAACAATAATAGGTTTTATTAAATGCATTCAGTATTTTACCTCTAATATTTATTTATTGCCACATGCTTGGCACTGGGTAAACAAGTAAAACTATCAAACTACTGCTATTTAAGTATAATTGGATAATTATTTTTTCATAACAGTGACATAATGATGAGGGACAACCTATTTGAAATTGTAACAACATCTCGAACTTTCTATGTGCAGGTAAGATACTTATGTGGAGACTATAGAGCCTCTCATAAGAAATTATTAACTGTAGAGGTGAATAAACAAATAGTGTTAATTGCTTTTGAGGGTAAAAATACGACAAATATAATTCACTAGTTTAATAAAAAGATATAAAAGGTTACTGGTAGGTTGTATATTTAGGAATGGAAGTATCTTTGTTATGAATTAGTGAAGTAGAACTATTTGGAGGGAAGGAAATGCCATTTTGGGGGTTGGGGGTGTTGAGACAAGGTCTCACTATATACGTGAGGCTGACCTGAAATTTACTTTTTAACCTGGCTAGCCCCAAACTTAGTGATTCTCCTGCCTCAGCCTTCCAAATGCTGGAATTATAGGCATGTGCCACCATGCCCAGCTAGGGAAATGCTCTTCTGACTTAATACCTTCAAATTGGATTATTTCCCATTTATTTGGGAATTTTAATTTTTTTTTTCATCTTATATAAAGGGGAGCTCAAACATTCCTGACACAAGTAAGCAGATCTTAGTTTTACTAATAGGAGGCATCCTATACTTAAGTTTAAAATGTACTTTTTACCTTCTGTTTTGAATTATTTCAGTTGAAAGTTTTTGAAAAGAACACTTGTTTTGTTTTATAAAAGTTACATATGCTCACTACAGAAAAATTTGAAAATAAAAATGAAGAAAAAGTTAGAAAACAATCCACATTCAAGCAACCATTCTTAGTATTTTGTGTTGCCTTTTTCATAGCAAGTGGGGCTACACTAAATATAGTGTTAAATCTTATTTGTTTCATACACTGTAGTCATTTTCTCCCATGTCACTAAAAATTTTCTGAATTTTTACAGTTAATCCGTACTCTATTATATGGACAGTCCCCAAGTAAACTGCATATGTTATTCTGTTACTGAGCATTAATTTACATATTTTCATACATTTACTGTGATAAATAATGTGATGATGAACATCATTATGCATAAATTTGCCTAAATGTCTGATTTCTGTAGGATAAGTTCTAGATTAACTATCAGAGCATGAACCTCTTTGTATTGTGAAATTGGTTTCTGGTGTTCAGTTCCTATTAGTAATAAATGGAAGTATTATCTACCTTTGCCAGCTTTGAGTTTTCCTTTCAAAAATTCTTTGGTTCAAAAACATTCTGTGTCTTTAAAGTTTTGAACTTCTACATTTTAGAATCTAGTTCTAGATCTACTTCTAGATGTACGTAAAGGATCATAGATTTCTGGAATCTAGAAGACATCATATATCTGCACCTTCCTAGGACCCTGTTTAATTGGACTAATTTTATAATGAGGTTTTAAATTAATAGTGGAAGCCAGTATTTTGGGATACGACTTTCACAACTCCTTTTATAAGTCAGGATATGACTAAAAATTATTTCTAGAAAATATGTAAAATAATGTCATTGTTTTTTAAATAACAGGCATATATACTTGTAGCATATTCAGATAATGCAGCAGTTGGTAAAAGGAAATAAAAACTTTCTTTTCCTAATTTCTTTCTAGAGATGTCATTATTGACATTTTTAATGTGTCTGATCTTAAAACAATATTTGCCCAGTTTATATCTCTGTATAGTAACTTACCCAGCAAAACCTGGTATTAAAAAGTGCTTCTAAAATGGGGAGAGTTTACATTGCTTTAGAATGACTTTCTAGAATCATTTGGTGACAGTATAAGCGGCAAAATAAGTGCATTGGATTTATAAAAGTAGAAGGTAATTTTGAAGTAAATTTGAGTGAGTCCTTTCTTTCCTTTAGGCTGATAGCCCTGAAGAGATGCACAGTTGGATTAAAGCGGTCTCTGGCGCCATTGTAGCACAGCGGGGGCCTGGCAGATCAGCATCTTCTGTAGGTCTTTCCTTCTCTAGGGTAATATTCCTGTAGGTCCCTCACCCTGTTGTTTTCCTTCCTCTTCCCCTAATCCTTCTTGTTTCTTTCTTTATTGAAATTTATTTGCATGTTGACTTTCATATCAGTTGGACTTGCAAAAAATAATCTGTTTCTAATTTAATGCTTCCTTGTAGTGTTATGTATACATAACTTTCTGTGCATTGTATTGTGTTAAATGCACAAGCAGGGTAACTAAAGAATAAACATTTCCTTGCTTTGTTTAGCAATTGTTATTTGTCAGTAGGTCTCAATTTGATATAATTTGGACACTTACTATGGTATTTGGCCTAAATGTTTAAGGTACATTTAGTTCTTGTGTTATACAGTTTTGTGATACGTCAATTTTTTTCCTTACTTCCTCATTTCAGTTAGGTTTGTTTGTCTGTTGGCTTAATACCATAAGACCACTGAACAAGCTAAAGCCTTAAATACCTTTAATGGTCTCATTCAGGATTTTTCCTTTCTTTTTTTTAAATTCTTCTTTTCTAGCAGGTTAATGTAAAAGCCTGCTTCTGAAAACTGACATAATTATCTTTGTGATACTGTGATAAGAAAAGTGAAATAACGAAAAACATTCTACTCAGAAATAGGAAGAAAAATACTTCTAATGCTCATATATATCATTAAAAAGTAAATTTTGCTTTGGAATATTTTGACCACTTATCTCTGAGCTGAAAGTACAAATCCCAGTGAAAAATGAAAAATTATAGCTATGTCATCAGGCAAAAGAAATGTAAAGTGCACTATAGCCTTTCTTTTTTAGAATTTTTTATATATGCTACGTATTCTGTACTTTTAAAATCTTTTCTGATAGAAATATTGCTTTTTAATAGTTTCCTAATAGTGATAACTATCAATAAGTAGAAGTCCATTTTTCTTCTCTTGTTTTTCATTCTACTTACATCCTTTTTGGGACATCTAAAAAGTCACTTTCATAGGTATTAATTTTGTAACTGCCTGCATTTATGTGACTTTCAGCAGTCAAGTATGAGATTCTCTGCAAAAACAATGTCTGTTGGGACGAGGAAAGTTGGACAAGGGTGTTTGTGTTTTGTGCTTTGTGGTGGGGGCAGATTGGACTATAGCTGACTGTCAGCAGAACTTTCTCTTTTCCTCCCTCTCTCAAGTATAGGTTAACTCTAATCTTTGCACTGTATTCCAGATGCGGCAGGCCAGAAGGCTGTCGAACCCTTGTATACAGAGGTATACATCAAGAAGTGGTGAATGCGGCACGTATGTGGGCTCTCACGCAAACGTGCCTTCTTAGTAGAGGGCCTGGACTTACTCACAACTTACAGCTGATCGTAGAAAGTTGAGTTAACCAAACTGCCCTTTGCAGTTGTCTTAACTGATTTTGTCAACACTAACGCAAACTATTTCACCATAGTTATCAGGTTGAACATGGGTATTAAAAAAACGATAATAAAAGCAAAACTTTGCTAATGGAAAGAGACCCTAAACCAGCTTCTAAAAATTTGCTGAGTTTCTGCAAGTTTTAATTTTATACTATGACATTTGAAATATACCTTTGTTTTAATAATATATGCAAACCCTATGTTACTATAATTGTACAGGGCATTTTAAATACCTGGTGAACTTTAGCCATGTAGTAGGTTTCTATAGTGTTTTAGTAATTTTTAGTGCTTTTTTTCAAAGCCACTGTTACAGATAAATGCACCATATTAGGAACTGTATTGTGCAGTATATTTTAGAATGGTCATACTTAGAGACATCTTCAAATTTGATCTAGTTAGAAGCATGTTAAAATTAATACCACTGATACTAGTTCATTAAACCTTTAAGAGTTATGAAATAGATACCCTTTTAAAATCTTAAACATATGACTGAGTAACATATTCAAAATTGAAATGAAGTAAAAAGACTGCTGTTAATGGTTTGTAATGAAATTTAAGAGAGCAAAGACTAAGTTTTATCAGAATGCTAGACAAGTAGTGTTTGAAAAAAATCTTGATCTCTGCTTATTAAATAAATGTATGGCCTGACTTCACTTTTAAATTCTGCATTTTATTTTTATCTTTCTAAAATATATAAATCCCATTGTCAGTTGAGAGTAGACTCAAAACGGTAAATCTGATGTTACTTTGAAATACAGTTTAGTTGCAGTTGGAACACTGTACCCTACTTTAGGCTGGCTAAGTCTTCAAAATGTTATAAGCTGCCAAACTCAGTTTTGGTGAAAGAACTGGTTTCTTAGTGCAAATGGTTGTTGGCTGTCACTGCTTTTAACTCACCCCTAAAAATGCACTGCTTTGGGAAAGAGCTTGCACATTTATGCTGCATGGCTCATGCTTCTGCTTTATGTATGCGTGTGTGTATTGTTTTTCAGAGAATCAGGCTCACACTGTTACTAATCTTGTGGTTAATGACTGTACCTGACCACTGCTCCTTTTTACAGGAGCATTCCACCTGCCCTTCAGAATCCAAACACACTGTCCGTTCTACCGGCACCACAGCAGCCACCTCACATTCCACAGCCTCTCGCAGCAACTCTCTGGTCTCAAGCCTTACCATGGAGAAACGAGGATTTTACGAATCTCTTGCCAAGGTCAAGCCAGGGAACTTCAAGGTCCAGACTGTCTCTGCAAGAGAACCAGCTTCCAAAGTGACTGAACAAGCTATGCTGAAACCTCACAATGGCCCTCAGGAAAAAGATAGTGACCCAGTGGACTTGGACGATGCAAGCCTTCCAGTCAGCGATGTGTAAGCTGGAAGCGTGGGGGAGCCCGACTGCCCCTTCTGTCCTTCAGTGTCCTTTCATGAGGCTTCTAGCCAAAGATGATAAAGATTGAAATGGTTTTTAATATAATATATATTATACTGGCTCTTAGCTGTACTCTATAACAAGCTGGTAAACCAAGAATCTTGAGAGCAGCCAAATTAAATGTAATTCCTGTAAGAGACAAAAATTTAATTGTCTCTATCAGCTGTCTGAAGCTTTGTGTATTCTCATTGGGGTGATAAAAAGGTGTGTGTGATACTTCTTTTTCCTAGTGACTTTGACAGTTTATTTAACAACTAAAAACATTAAAAATGCTTAATTAATTACTTTGATCCTTTAAAAATGTTACTATGACTTCCTATTAAATGTTCAATATTTATACATTCGTACTCATTGATAATGTCACGTGAAATATTGCCAGTCTTAAGATTCCTAAACTCATGATGTCTGTGGTGCTGCAAAATTTTTACTGCAATGTGGACTATTTTGCAATTATAACCATTTTTGATGCCCTGGATCTTGAAGTGAGTGGTCAGTTTTGCATGGAAGCTATGCCTAGATCTTTGATCAGGATGATGGGTTGTCCTGGGTGAGAAAAAAGAGGAAATGAGAATTAAAGTAAGTATATCTGAGACAATTGGTTAAAAAGGCCTAGAACTTGCAGTGCTCAGTGCTTTATTCATTGAAAATCACAAAGTTGGATATTTTGGGGGGATCTGATTTTATCAAAGTTTTGTAAATAATTCTTATTTCTATATTTGGATCAGTGAAAGACCTCAAGTTCATGTGTAAAGACATAACTGCCCTTAGTCATAAAATTGTCGTGGCCTCTACTTTCTGTCACTAATACCTATATGCAAGTGCCTGTGTTTTTTCATCTTGTTTAGGAATGTTTTGAGGTTAATGTGCTCAAAAATCCCACATGATTGGCTTAAATATTGGAATAAAATTAGTTTTCACTAGCATAGTTAATGTGTTAAATAAGATACCATTTTATGTTAGAGATACCAAAATTCTGGTATTTTTCTACATGTGCAATATATGTGTTTTAAAAACAAGTTTGAGTATACATTTGATCATGGGAATATCATGAATAAAAGCACCTCCCTGAAGAACCCTCAGTTTCAGTTGTAGAACAGTTTGAGCGAGTACCATTTGGCAGTTCAATCCTTAACATTTGCTTTAAGAAAAACAGTCTTGAATTTCACATGCTGCTATTTTATGTTTTACTATTTTACAGTGCTGTTTTGTTTTAAATTCATACATACTGCTGTTTCTTCTTTTCGTTTTCTAAAGTGACTTCTTATCTGAGAGGAAAAAAAGAGGAATTTCCTACTCTAGTAGTAGGGTCCTGAAGTTAAGATACATCATAGTAGAATTACTCAGTTTTAGTTTAAAGGTCCATATGTATAAGAATACACCACCAACTTTTTTATTCATAAGCTAATTATTTTTTAAACTTACAGATTTTTCTCTTTTGCAACCACATTTAGTTTTTTCTGTTGTTGTTTGGTCTTTTTGAGACAGGGTCTCGCTATGCAGATCAGGCTGGCCTTGAACTTAACTTCGTACCCAGGCTGGCCTCAAACTTGCAGCGATCCTCCTGTTTCAGCCTCCTGAGTGCTAGGATTACAGGTGTGCACCACCATGCCCAGCTGCAACTACATTCGGAAGTTTTAGAATGAAAAGGTTTTAAGTAGTTATCACTTTTTCTGCTGACATACATTATAATGGCTCTTTTGAAACAAAATTTTTTTATAAATACACCTAGGAAATCTGTATAGACACTTTGCAGTATTCAAGAGCCTAATGCCATTTTCTTTGATACAGCTTCCACATTGCATGTGCATTTTAGCATATTTTGGTATTGGTAATTTGATGTTTCATGGAGGCAAAATATTAGCTCTATTTTGGGACTTTTTATGGAACCTACCCTATTGCATAGGAAAATGTTCTTATGATTGTCAAGGTCTTCTAATATTTATCTCAATTCTTTTATAAGTCTATGGAAATTATTTAATTATTTTAAAATTTACACTTTTCTTGTAAATATGTCACATCTGAAGTGTCAAACATTACTTCAAATACCTTAATGTTTGCTGCATTTTTTTTCTGTGTATGTAACATATCTTCTTTCAAAATGGGGATGTGTACCTCCCAATGTTTATTAATGTCTTTTATCTTTTTATGTCGATCTGGTTGAACACTGTAATGACTTGATAATAAACTGCTCAGAATTCATTGTACTCATCTTAATTAGCTGTCTTTTAAACAAGTAAACAGAACTGGTATAGAGTGGTTTTGGTTAATTAATCAAATCTGAACTTACACATGTAAAGGCTAATTATTTGGTGTTCTTAAAAAGAATAAGAAACTATCCGAATTCTTAAGGCATAGCTTCATGTGAAATTATACAAGTAAAAATATATTTATTGGAAAAAAGAATCTGCTTATTTTACTTAATTAAAAACCACATTCTGGTCTGGGCATAGTGGCACATGCTTGTAATCTCAGCAGTTGGGAGGCTGAGGCAGGATTGCCGTGAGTTCAAGGCCTGCCTGAACTTACATAGTGAGACCCTGTCTCAAAAGTACCATGTTCTGAAAAGTACAATGAAACATGTTACCTGTGGATCATGTTCAAATCATCTGAATTGCTTGCAGTGCTTAGTTACTGGTTAGACTGGGCGTGATACAAGGCTGAATGTAGAGGGTATTGGATCCCCAGTAATGTCATTGAGATGCACCTAGAAAACTCCAGGGCAAGTGTTAGAGGCTTTTTGCAAGCCTTCCCTTCTGATAATAAATGTTCCTTGACTGCTGTGGGCAAGTTTGCAGTTCCATTTGCAAGAGCTTCAAAAAATTAAATACCTAGCAATCAAAGAGAAGTTCCAGGCCTGGTGGCACATGTCTGTAATATCAACACTAGGATGCTAAGGTAGGAAGATCACAGGTGAGTACAGCCTTGGGCAAGTTAGCCACCTAGCCATCCATATTTAAAAAGGACTGGGGATGTAGTTCCATATGAGGCCCTGGGTTTCATATCCAGTACTGTAAAACAAAACAAACAAAAAACTACCATGAAAATTACAGAACACTGAAGAAAAACTGAAGACATTAGAAAATGGAAAGAACCCCCTTGTGCATGGATCAGCAGAACTAATATTGTTAAAAAGGCCATATTAACTTAACAAAAGTAGTCCACAGATACAGTGCAATTGCTATTAAAATTGCTGTATGGACATTTTTCATACAGGTAGAAAAATGAATCCCCAAATTAATATGAAATTTAAAAAGTTAAAAAATAAAAGACCCAGAATAACCAAAAACTCCTAAGCAAAAAGAACAATGCTAGAGGCATCATAATACCAGTTACCAAGTTATACTACAAAGCAACAGAAACAAAAACAACATGATATTGGCATAATACCAGACATAAAGACATGGAATAAAAAAAGACATCCATGAATCTACAGCTATATGATTTTTGACAAAGTAGCCAAGAACATGCTAAAAAAAAGCCTGTTTAACAAATGGTCCCTGGGAAAATGATATCCATATGCAGAAGATTACAACTAGATCCCTGTCTCTCCCTCATACTAAAATCAAATCAGAATGGATTAAAGACCCAGATAAATACATCAACTTTGAAACTGCTGGAAAATAATGAGCTTGAACCCATGTACATAGGTAAAGATTTCCTGGATAGAACTCCAGTAGCACTGGAAATACCAAGAATCAACAAATGGGAGTACATTAAAATAAAAAGTTCTCAGCAAAGCAAAGTGAAGAACGAAGAGAACTTTCTGAGTGGGCAAAAGTATTTGCCACCTACTCTTCTGATAGAGGGTTAATACCTATGGTATATAAAGAACACAAAAAACCTCCCCCAAACAGCCCAATCAAAAAAATGGCGAACAGTCTTCAAAAGGACAAATTGCCAGTAAGTGTATGGGGGCAGGGAAGCCTGCCATCTTTAGCCACCAGAGAAATGCAAATGAAAACTGATTGACAGTTCATCTCACCCCAGCCAAAATGGCTTTCCTGAAGAATATAAAAATGCAGTGATGCTGATGAGGATGAAGAGAGGGAGAAACCCTTCTACATTACTGGTGGGAATGTAAACCAGTAAAATCACTGTGGGAAACAGTATGGAGGTTCCTAAACCAAAAATAGAAATAACCACTTGATCCAGGTATCCTGTTCCTGGGTGTATTTCTGAAAGAATTAAAGACAGCATGTTACAGTAATACATGCATGTTTATAGTGGCACAGTTCACAACAGCTAAGCTGTGGAAACAGCCTAGTTGCTCACTAACAGGACTAGTTAGAGAAAATGTGGCATACATAATGAAATTCTATTCAGCCATATAGAAGAATGAAATCATGTCATTTATAGGAAAAGGAACTGGAGTCCATCATGGGGTGCAAAGTAAACAAGATTCAAATAGTGCATGTTTTCTCTTATATGAGAAACGTAAGATAATAAATGAATAAAGGAGAAATAATAGAAAATTAGAAGGTAGATTCTCGGAAATAGGGGAAGGAATCGGAGAGGGGAGGGAAAAGAGAGAGGAGGAAAGGGGTTGAAAATGATTACCATAGGGGCTGGGGATATAGCTCAGTGGAATAAGTGCCTGCCTAGCAAGCACAGGGTCCTGAGTTCGATCCCCAGTACAGCCAAAAAAAAAAAATGATTAGGATATATCCTTATACCAATGCCCCCAAACTAAACATGCACTAATTTAAAAATATAAAGAGAAACCTAAACTTGAAGGAGAGCCCTTCCCTGCAGTTTAAGAATTTTCTTAGCATGCTGTTTTTTGTTTTTTTTTTTTTGCGGTACTGGGGATCGAACTCAGGACCCTGCGCTTGCTAGGCAGGCGCTTATTCCACTGAGCTATATCCCCGGCCCCTGTTTGTTTCTTAATCAAATGTCCTGGCTTTCTTAATCAAGCCAGATGCAGTGGCATATACCTGTAATTACAGCTACTCTGGAGGCTCACTTAACCCTAGAGTTCAAAAGCACTCAGCAACATGTGAGACCTTGGCTCTAAAAAGCCCAGTTAATGTGAATCAGGAAACATTTGTATCAAAAATGAAGAAATCTATGAAGTGAATACTGAATTTGGATACTAGACCTTCCTTGTTTTGGGGAGGATTTGGCACTCCATATAGGACATGATGAAAATTATACTTAATTAGATGGTTTGTATTTTCCATGTGCTACCTTCAATATTACAGGGATTCGAAACCAATTGTTTTATAAATGATTTTTGAAACTTATTTTTCCCAAAAATCAACACGTATTGAAAATACTGCTAAACTGAGGCTAGCATTTACAATTTTAATTGGTAAAATTCTAGCACTCCATCCTTCAGGTATTTAAAAGTGAATAGACCCTATTACCTATTTATGTGGTGTGAGCGCCACCTTCTGGTTATTCCATTGCTAAATTGATAGTAATTTGGTATTTCACTTTATTTCACCTGACATAAAGATGTGTGGTTAGTTACGTAGGATAGTTTCAAAATTAATATCAAAATTATACTGCAGTTTACAAATGGCTTTTTGGTGGTTCTGTTTTGGTACTGAGAATCAAACTCAGGACCTTGCACTTGCCAGGTGGGCGCTCTGCCACTGAGCTATGTCTCTGGCTCCTACAAATGGCTTTTTAAATTAAGTGTTGATTTTGAGATAATTGTTCTAGTATCGCAGTGGCTGTAAGCACAGATCTTGTACACCCTTTAGTCAGTTTTATGCGGTGATAAAATTTGGAAAAACTATTGTACAATATTATGATATTGGCTGTTTTGGTCAAGAGATAAAGCAATTCCATCATTACAGTAATCCCTTATTGTTGCCCTGTTGAGATCACATCCATCTGCCTCAGCATGGCTTGAAACAGACCCACTTGCCCAAAGTCACATTAGGTTTAAAACACAATCTTCCTGCTTCAGAAGGAATCTTGAAAACTGCTCTTTATTTTATCTCCAGATTACTAAATGAATTGAATTTTCATTCAATATTTTCTAGAACCACAGTATTTCAAATGACATTTTTTATACATTTCATTGCAGTTTAACTTTTGAGAGTAGTAGATATCTTCGTCATAACCTCCCTTGAAAGATGGCAAGCTCTGACATTTGATGTTATATAAATTAATAAAGTTACAAAAATAAGGTGAGTAGATATTTAAGTAAAATCATCAGATTACAATGCCAAATTTTTGCATTGGAAATAGTTGTAGAAATGAAAGGTAATCACTTGGTGTAAGGTAGACTAAAAGTCAGGTGTTCTGTGTGAAAAAACTTTGACCATCTGTTTTAAGTCTTGATCAAATCCTTATCTTCACTATACAATAGGTGGCACATACCGATAGGAGGCTTAAGGAAATGTAATATGTGATGAAAAGAATCTAGCATGGAAAATTACAGAAATATGGAAAACTACACATTCAAGGACTAAGACGTTCAAAAAATGACGGTGTGGGAAGAAGCAGTGTGGTGGAGAGGGCCTTTGGGAGTCCCAGAAGATAAAAGGATATTTCCATGTAACAGCTGATGTGACATGACAATGCATACATAAACACTGACCAGGAATTTGAAGGATTTGAAGTGATGTATAACAGTTCAGTTTATTCTCTTGAAGGTTCATTGCTTCTTTTTCCCTTCCTTGTTATGATACATACACCTTGCTCTAGTTTTCTTTAGGGGGAAGGATGAGAGTGACATAAAATCTGGGCAAACTTAGGAACTCTCCATATCAAGCTTTGTGTGTGTGTGTTTGGTGCCTTCATGATATACAAATAACCTAGTTTCTGTGTAAACTTACTTACTGTTATTTCTAAGTAAGAGCCTTTGATCCCAGTGATGTCTGTTCTTAGTGACTTTCACATGCATCATGTTTATGGTCTTGGTTCATGTTACCAGTCATGCTCTTTTCTTCTCACCTTCCCTTTGCCTGTTGATGTACAGAAAGTGAAGGATTTTCCAGTGTGATGAAGTGAGACGTGAAAGATAGGGGCAAGCTTGGCCTGAACAACTAGAAGCAAACAGAACCCATGAACTAACATAGTAAATCTGTAGGTAAAGCAGGCTAGAGGGAAAGATCATGATTGCGGTATTGAATGTGTTAGGTTTACATGCCTATTGAGACATTGAAATGACATAATACTCTACTTACAAAAACAAAAAATGCCACTAAAAGACTCCTAGCACTAATAACCAAATTCAGCAATGTAGCAGGATACAAAATCAACAACAAAAATCAGTAAGAATCCTATACAGTAATGATTAACTCACTTAAAAAGAAATTAGAAAAACAATACCATCACTACCATCAAGATGAATGAAATACTTAGGAATTAACCTAACCATCAAAATAAGAGCCTACAATGAAAATTACGTCTGAAAAAGGAGATTGAAGAGGACATCAAAAACTGGAAAGATATCCCATGTTCCTGGATAGGCAGAACCATTATAGTCAAAATAGCTATACTTCCAAAACTGATGTATAGATTTAACGCAATCCCAATCAAAATACCAACAGCATTCTTCACAGATAGAGAGAAAACAATCCAAAAATCTATGTGGAGAACACTTCAAGATGGCGACCGGGTAGGCAGCAGAGAGAGAACCTTCCGGAGGAATGCCACTTAGACAAAGGAATATAGCAACATGTGAAGGCCAGAAAGGAAAGAGGTGGATATCCTGAACCCAGGAAGGATATGAAATGGGAACTGAAGCCCTCGGAAAGAATAAGAAAAACCTCTTCTGGAGGAAAGGATCGGAGATCCGCTAATTTCCTACTATCTTCTCTATAGTTTGGTATTTCCTTTAATGTTTATGTGTTAACTAATGTGAAGACAACATTATGTAATACAACATCCAGTGCTAATTCCCTACTATATTCTGTATAATTTTGTATTTTCTGAATTGTTTATAGCTTATTCTGGTTCATATGTCTCCATTCTTTTGTCTTAAAAAAAAAAAAAACCTATATGGAACCAGAAGAGACCCAGAATAGCAAAAATAATTCTGGGTAACAACAGCAAAGCAGGAGACATCACAATCCAAGATCTGAAGTCATATTACAAAGCCATAGTGTTGAAAACAGCATGGTACTAGCACAAAAACAGACATGTGAATCAATGGAACAGAATAGATATGGCAGAAACAACCCCAGACACATTCACTTACTTGATCCTTGACAAAGGGGCCAAAAACCATATGCTGGAGAAAAGCTAGCCTCCTAATAAAAGGTGCTGGGAAATTTGGATATCCACATACAGAAGATTGAGTATAGACTCATATCTTACAATATACTAAACTGAAATCAAAATGGATCCAAAAATCTAAACGTTAAAACAGAAGCACCTAAGCTGATGGAAGATAAATAGGCATAGGCAAGGAATTTCTGAACATAACACCAGTGGCACAAGAAATAATACCAAGAATCTATAAATGGGATCATAGCAAATCAAAAAGCTTCTGCACAGCAAAGAAAACAACCAACAGAGTGAAGAGAGAATCTGTAGACTGGGAAAAAAAATTCCCAGCTATTCCTTGAACAGAGGGATAACATCTAAAATATATAAAGAACTAAAAAAAAAAAAAATTAAACCCCACAAACTAAAGGACCCAATCAGAAACTGGGGAACCAAAATGAGTAGACATTTCTCAGAATAAATAGGACAAATGGCCAATAACTACATGAAAAAGTATTCAACATTGCTTGCCATTAGAGAAATGCAAATTAAAACAATACTAAGATACCATAAGGTACAGAAAGAATGGCCATCATCAAGAAATCAGCCAATAACAAAAGGTGATGCTGCAGGAAAAAAACTTTCTATGTTGGTGACAGGAATGTAGCCTAATGCAACCACTGTGGAGACTAGTATGGACGGTCTTCAAAAAAACTAAAATTAGAAATTCCATTTGACCCAGATATTCCCCTTCTAGATATCTTCCTGAAAAAGTTGAAGTCATCATATTACAGTGATACATGCACACCTATGTTTATAGCAGCATAGTTTATAATAGCTAAATCTTGGAAACAGCCTATATGCCTGTCAACAGATGAATGGATAATGAAAATATGGTACTATCCTACCATAAAGAAGATGCACTCAAGAACATAATGTTAAATGAAATAAACACATACATGGTTTCTCTTATATGAGAAGCTCAAAATATAAAGAGGAAAATAAAAGATTGGAAGTGGGGAGATCTTTTTTGAATGGGAAGGGGAGCAAGAGATGGAGGGAGGGGGAGGAAGGGAAGGGGAAAGGGATGAAGTGGAAATAGAACTTACAAGTGGGAGGGGAACAGAAGTTGGAGGAGCAGGGAGGAATGGGAGCGGAAGGGGAGAGAAGAGAATTAAGGTGTGTTATGTACATATACAAACTCCCCCACTATAAATGTAATCATTACATACCGCAAATATGTTAATATAAAACCCTAATGACATGTATAAAGAATTATTTAGGGAGAAGTGTACTGAGGTCTACGATTTAAATGCATCAAGCAACACGGTGGATTCATGGATGGAGAGAAGCAAAAAACGAGGTTAGCAAGATGTGGTACCAAGTGGTGGATACCCACTGGGAAACACCCTCAGTTTGGCTGTATGTTGGACATTTTTCATAACAGAATTTGGCAGGGGAATAAAAGAGGACACTCAAGTGGAAACTTCAGGCAAGTAGTTGAATATACACATTTGGAATTGAGAGAAATTATTAGAAACAGAAATATGAGAGACTTCAACTTATTACATGATGTGTAAAGCCCTGAGCCCAGATGGGATCACCATTTGAAAGGAGAAGGTGAAAAGAAGCGCAGAAGGAGCATAAGACACGGCAACACCAAGGGCTGTGAAGACGAGGAAGCAGCAACTAATGAGAAGGCCTGACTACACAGATAATAGGATGTCAAGGGTGCTGTCTTGAAAGCCAAGAGCAGTAAGGGGATCAAGGAGGGAGGAGGTCATCAGATGTATCAAATGCTGCACGTAAGCGAAGAGACAAATGGAAATGCTCATTGCTTTTGCAATGTAGTGGTTATTTGATGATCTTGACAGGAACAGTTCTGTGACAGTACTGGGAGCAAATAAAACTTTAGAGGAATTTTGCTGCAAGGGGATCTGAAAAATCAAACTGTTGCTAGTATTAAAAGCAGAGCTTTTTGGGGGGGAGTTTAAGGGATTTTTTTGAAAATACAAGAAATAATGGCTTATTTGTTGATGCAATGACCTAGTAACAAAAGGACTGTTACACAAGTCTTTGAGTGGGAGAGTGAGATGGAAAGCAGTGCACAAGTAGAGGAGTGGCTTTTTAACATGTGCAGATGTTTATCTGTGGTAGGGGTGAGTGGGAAGTTGTGGAGAGCATAAATCTTCAAAAGTCTCTCTGCCTTAGTTTCAGCAAATTAGGAAGCAGAATCCTCAACAGGGCGATGGGGAAGGGTCTGTGAGAGCTTTGAGGAGAGAATAACAATGTGAAACTGTCTACAGTAATGGAAAAAGAATTGAGTAGGGAGATGCCATGTCCAGGGCAGCACTGAGAGCTCATTTAAGCACCATGGTCACAAATTACAATGTTGGGTAGCTGTATGCATTTTTGTCATGTCCCTGACATCAGTGGAAAGGCCTCTGCTGGTTTCCTGGTTAAGCATGATGCTGGCTTTTGTGCTGAGACAGAAATACTTAATCAGGTTAAAGAAGCATCCAAATATTCATATCTTACCAAGCTTTTTTTAAAAATGAAGAATGATGGTTGAATTTTGTCAGTATTTAATATCTGTTCAATAATGAATAGAATATTCAATAGAATAGAATACAATTGAATATTCAATATCACTATAAAAATCATCTCACTCAAAATGAATTTGGTAAAATCATTAATTTATTTCTTAATATTACATTTCTAAATAAATCCCATTAGGTAATGATTTATGACTTTAAAAATATGTTGCTTGATTCTATTTGCTACTATTTCAGTTTTTACATAATTATGTTATATTGATCTGTATTTTCCTTTTGCGAGGTTCTAATCTTTGTAGTTTTTATGGTGCTACCTGGTTTCATAGAAAAATGAGGGAGAGGGTGTTCTTTTAGGCTGCTCCTGACAGATTTTTAAAAGTTGTGTCCCCTGAGATGAATACCATCAACATAACCACAAAACTTGCTAGAAATGGATATTATTGGTCCCATTCCAGTCCTATAAAATCAGTCTAAGGGTAGGGCCAGCAATCTGTTTTCAACAATCACTTCAGGTGATTTTGATGCCCACTAAACTTTGCAATCCCCTGCCCTAAGATATCCATTGCCTATAAAGTGAACTCTCCTGTGCGTCTAGAATGTCACTGCAGTATTATATAGAATCCTGAGAAAAGCTGGGAAAATAGTCACCCAAATCATTATCTGTGATCTGTGGTTCACATGAGGAATCTCACTGAAAAAGGCTATGTACATGGACCTTCTCTGACCAATTAAACTTGCAACACAGGTAGTAATGAAAAGTTTTCATTATTTCATGTTCTGTGTAGACAGAATTTTATCAAGAATTGAGGATTTAACTCTGAGATTCCTGGCAGTGGAAAAGGAAAACATTAAATTCTGTACTAGTGTTTCTTGTTTAATAGAACAAAACATCACCAGGTTGAGGCAGGAAGCCTTCTAGGCCTTCAGTGTGCAGAAATTTGCCTTTTGGGTTGTGTTACAAATAATAGGTAGCATGGGGACCGATCCTTGTAAGGTTTGCTTTAAATTTTTTATTAGTAAGTTGTTATGGTTGATACATTGTGTCAACTTGAGGAACAAGAGGCTTAGCTAAGTGACTCAGCAGTTCTACATCCTGGGGTGAAAAGGACATGCCCTTCCTGCTCTAAGATGTTCATTGTGTGAATCTGAGAAATTTAAAACTTTAACTAAGTGTCTGAGCTGGGGGCCAGGGTCCTTCCTTTGTGTACATCCTGAGCCTGTGCAAGAGGAGGGCGTGGAGATTACGTGAGTGCTGCCAGGCCCCTGCGTGGGGATAGCCTGCCTACAGTATAAGGGAGGAGAAGAGCCTTACTCTTCCCCTTGTGCTCTGGCTGCTTTTGCTGTCTTCCGCCACCTTGAAGTGTTGCCCTTGTGCCACGCCACCCTGCCTTGGAGCCAGCTGGGTATGGACTGAAACCTCCACAAACTGAGTTAAACAAACCTCTCCTCCCTTAATTTTGGGTGTTGGTTATTTTGTCTCAGCAATGAGAGAAAAGTAACCAACGTGTATTTGTGATACATAGTAAAGTACATTCACCACAGGGAGTCGGTACATGCAGATTGTGTCTTAACCCTTTTCACTTCCCCTTCTCTTCTGGCCGTGTACCCCCGACCCTAGATTCCCTTCCTATCTGCAAAAGGTCTGACTCCCCGTTTTCTATTATCTGTCCTTGATTTTTCTCTTTAAAGTGTTTATACTTTGGGTTTTTTATAAAAGAGAACCCATGTGATATTTCACCTTCTGTGTCTAGTTTATTTCACTTAGCCTTATGGTTTCAAGGTGCACCCATTTTCCTACAAATGGCTCAGATTTCTCCCAATGGCTGAGTAATATCCCAGTATGTATAAATACATTTTCTTTGTCCATTCATCTGTGGATGGACATAGAGGATATAGCCGTGATTTAGCTATTGTGGTTTTGCTGCTATAAACACGGGTATGCATCTAACACTGTAATATGATTTCTTTGACTTTTTTTGGAAGATACATAAATGAAGTATAGCTGGGTTGAGTGGAGTTTCTATCTTTAGATTTTTGAGGACTACCATACTGATTTCCACAGTGATTATACTAGCTTACATTCTCAATATAGAAGGGTTCCTTTTCCCCCATAATCTCACCAGTTGTTTTTTGAGCTTGTGATCTCATTTTTTCTAGAGTGAGATGGAAGCGCATGCTCTCTTAACAGTTTTTGTAGATGAAAAAACATTTAGTTTTTCATCCTTAGAACCAAAAACAATTCATTGAGTGTAATTCTGTGGAGATGAGTTCCTTCTGATTTGAACGCCTTTTGTCTCCTTCTCTGTCCATTTCTCAACTTCTTGCTGCTTCTGTGACTTAGCAGGCCTTGTGACACCCTCTTCAAAGCTTTCCCTGATCTTGCTGGCCATTTCTTCTTTAAGGGCTCTATGCTCACGTAAACACGTAGCCACTGTGGTTATTATTGCATTGTATTTTGTTTTTTTTCTTCTTTTTTTTGCAAGATTGAGTTCCTCAGGCAAGAATCTTTTTTTTTGTCTGAAAAGAATAGCCTTAACTTTTTTCTCTGATTTGTTAATTTTTTTTGTTTTGTGTTTTTGGTATCAGGAATTGAACTCAGGACCTTGCTCTTGCCAAACAAGGTGCTGTGCCACTGAGCTATATCTTTTCCTCTGATTTGAAAGTGAATACACTACTGTGGAACATCCATGAAAGCAAAAAGAAATGAAAATAACCTGTCATCACCAAGAAATGACCCATTTTCAGTGATTGTCCCATCCAAGTATTTCACTACATGTATATTTAAATAACTCTGTGTGTGCATAAAATTGTTTCAGAGTCTTTGTATACAAGCCAAACATTATATACCAAGCAAAACAACAAAGGTAAAAATCACCAGCTATCTCATCATCTCACTTTGTTCTAAGGTCACCATGCTTACCTACATGTCTGCACACCCAATTTGACATATTTGAGACTGTTCTATACACACTGTTTTGTATCCTTTTAGTTATTTTGGGTTGCTATGATAAAATATCTTTGATTGGGTAATTTTTAAGCAATGAAAATTTATTGTAGAGGCTGGAGATTTCAAGATGAGGTCACCAGAAGACTGTGTGCTAAGGGTTCATTCTGTACTTCAGAGATGCTGGCCCATTGTTGTATCCTCACACACTGCATGTAACAAAGCTCACTCAAGCCTCTTTTCTAAATGGAATAATCTCTGGAACCCAGATGGTATACCTTCACAAAGGCCTTACTGTGTAAGACTATCACCTTGGGTTGTGGGATCGATCTCACATATAAATTTTGTGGGAACATCAACATTACACTTCAACCCTAGCTGTGTTTGGTGATTCTGACAGAGAATTCTTCCAACTAAGAATTGCACAGGGAACTGCCTTTGTGGGAGAAGTTTTGCCTTGAGGAAGCTGTGGATGTGGAGGGAGAGGAAGAATGTATCACAGTTTCTCTAATCTCAAGGCTGTGAATACCATTTGCATTTTGCTGGGGGAGTTAACAAGAAAGGGCACTGATTCAGGACCATGAAGGCAGAAGGGACACATAGAAGGTTGTTCAGCCCATTTCTGTGGAACCTGTGGAACCACAAGAGCTGACATCTCCACCACCCCTGATCACTCCAAATCAGTGGTATGCAAAGGGCTAGCTAGTGAGAGCCAATTGTTACATTTTCAAGAGTCTTTGCAAGTTGCCTGTTATACATTATTAACAATTAAACTCTACCAACTTGCAACTGAAATAATTATATTAAAAACAAAGATAATAAATACTCAAACCCATCACTTTCTACTAATTTTGCTGCCCCTCCCTCACTATTGTCTGTGCTTTTGAGGTGATTTACATCTATCATTTTGGTAAGATCTTTAATGGTGTGCTACTATACATCTCTTCCTAATTCCACGTTCAGTGATGTCACATTGATATCTGACATTGGCAGAGTAAGAGTATTTAAAACATGGAATTTGGCAAATGTTACAAATTAGGATATGAATCACTGTTTTGATGATTTTCTAGATGAGGGGTTGACAAACTTTTCTGTGACAGCCCCGATAGTAAATGTTGTAGGCTTTTTAGGTCATACAGTTTCTGTCACAACAACTAATTCTGCTGTTACAGAGCAAAAGCAACCATAGATAACATTTAAATGGATGAACAAGGTTGTGTTCTAATAAGTAATGTATAATTTATTTGCAGGTACTGAAATGTGAATTCTACATAATTTTCATGTGTCATGAAATACTATTCTTTCTTTTTCAACCATTCAAAATTCTACATACCATTTTTTATTGCAAGTTGTCCAAAAACAAGGAGGAACTGGGTTTCATGAATATTATATATTATTTATAAATCACATCTTACATGTCCCTGATATCAGTAAAATTTATAATGTTTTCCCTTAGAGCACGTGTTGCTAAACACTTATCAGTACACCCCTGCTTCAAGTGTTTTCGAAATTAGGGGAGTGAGAGAGGCCTCCTGCACCACCCTGGGGAGGGAAACAGTCTTCCTCCCACTGGCCCTCCTTGTACACAACTGGCCCTGGTGCAGAATGAGCTGGTGTGGGGGAGAATTTGCCAACAGCTGATTTTGACTGCTGCAGAGATTCCTGCTTGTGTGTGATGAGAAATACTCTGGAGATCATCAGTTAAATCCTGGGAACTTTGATGTGTGTGTGGGGGGGACGCCCTAATATCAATGAGGAACAGCCTGTGAGCTGGCAAAATGTCTATATCCACAAACTAAGAATTTATAAAATTCCAGATAAACGGTATTTTTCTTACCTAGGAATATCATTGTACATCTTTCCATGTAGTCAAGTCTTTAAACCCTTCAGTAATTGAAGGATTAATTTAGAGCTCTTGTATGTTTTTGTCCAGTAAATGTCTAGGTAGTTCTATTAATTTTTTAAAATATTTGTGCTACATTATTATATGTAATTTTTCTATTTATAATTTTAGTTCCACTGAAGGGCACCTTTTTTTTGTTATTCTCTTAACCACCATTGAGGTCCATAGTGAAGTCACAGTTCATGTAAGTTAATCTTTTAAACTAGCAACTATACTGAATTACCCATGTTTTAGTTGATTCCCTTGAGGTTTTAGTAATACAATAGTGTCATCTACGCTAAATGAACCTTTTATTTTCTTTTTCCCAATTTTTATTTTTGGGACCTTTGTAGGTGTTGGCCAGAGTTTCTCAGACCAGGCATCCTTGCTTTAGTTACAGTATTAATGAGAGCATTTCTGTTGCTTTGTTATTTTGTAAGATGCTGGTTGTTGACTTGAGATAATCTTTACTGTGTTAATGAAGTTCCTAATTTTTTTTATTTATCCCTCCATTTCCCTCAAACATGGATTGGAAATTTTTGTAGACTTCTTGGCAATTTGTGAAATGATATGATTAATTAATATAACACACCTTATAATGGTATGTCATTCTTAACAGTAAACCATCTTTCACTCATATTATAGTCTTTAACACTAGATGGGTTTGTTTAAATTATCCTTAGTAGTTCTAACCTGTACCCATAAATTATTTTGATTTGCAGATCTGTTTTGAGAAGGGATACTCTTTTTGACAAATTTTAGTACTGGGATGCACTGGCTTTGTAAAATTAACTGGGGATCTTTTCATTTTTTCCCATGCTTGAAAAATGTGAAATTATATGTTCACTTAAAGTGTCAAATAATTCAGTCATGAAACCATTAGGTTTTGATTTTTCCAGGAAAGGGTCTTAGCTGTTTTTAAATATTTCTTTTTCTCTGTTGGTACTGGTTTATTAAGCTTTCCTTTCCTTT
This sequence comes from Dinomys branickii, assembly GCA_004027595.1. Classification (NCBI taxonomy): domain Eukaryota; kingdom Metazoa; phylum Chordata; class Mammalia; order Rodentia; family Dinomyidae; genus Dinomys; species Dinomys branickii. The sequence goes on from PVLD010002126.1 coordinate 102,697, forward strand.
TGTTGGTATTGGTAATGATATAGGGGAAATATTATAACTTCCAAACTGCTAGATGTCAGAGCGGTTGACTTCGTGTTCCCTAGAATCAAAGCATGAATTCTAAGGAACAATGGAGATTAGGAGTAGGAAAACTTTATTGAAAGAAATAGCTCCTAAGAGACAGAAGTGGACCCAAAAGTAGGTTGCCAGTGAGCCCACTTCTCAAATGAAGTTTTATAGCAAAATCAAAAGGTGGGTACAAAATCACAAGGTAGGCACAACATGGATCAAAACTATGATCAACCAATAAGATTACAAGTATAGCTACTTACATAATATTGACCCAATTGGGAAGCAGGTGACTTAGCAAGTATACATGGAAAGAAGAAGGACCTTTGCTTAAGGGATGGATCAGGAGGTCTGGGTCACCCACTGGTGTGACTGGTACACATTTAGACTTTATTGTACCAGATGATACCAGTGATCTTATCCCTCAGGGAGGCATGTAGGCCTGGTCATTCTAGATGAGGGGCCTGACCTTTAACAGATCTTTATCTTGAGGCCTGACCTTTAACAGATGCACCTCCAGCCACAGTTGTACTATGTTCTCATCGTCTGCACAGACTCCCTTGAGGGCCTAGTCCTGTCTCACTGCCTATAGTAATTCTACCTAACTTAGCTGTCTACAATAGTAATTTATGATTGCCGAGAGAATATCTATTCCATCCCTATTTCTGTTCTTTCTGCATTCTATTCTCTGGTCAACAAGGTCTCACAACATTTAAAATTTTAGAATCACTACTTCTCTGCAGAAATGTCCCTGACAGTTTTCCTTCTGGTCTTCACCGCTCTGTGTCTCCCAGTCTACAAAGGCCCCAAGGGGTCCAGTTATCTCCAATTCCTGCTGCCTTGTTCCTGGGGCCATCCTTCTGCAGCGAGTGACAGAGGGCCCCCAAGTTGAGGGACTAACACCCATGTGTTACTGGGTTTTGTTTTGATTCTGAAAACAACTCTATGGTAGCTTTAACAGAGACTTAACTGCTCTGGAATTTTTCCTGACAACACACTTGGCTCATAGTTGATTCTTATCCTTAAATGTACATCAGTTACGACTGAATGCCCCAACGTGGTTTATTGGTCCACTATGCTATATGTCCACTGTGGGTCGGCGATTGCTCTGCTGTTTGTCATTTTGTACCTGGGACCCAAGAAAACTGAGCAGTCTCTTTTGGAAAATGTCTGGTATTCATGGCTGAGAGATAATGTTATATGATTCTTGCACGGAGAAGTGGAATGCCAAGGCTTTTTCCAGGAAGCAGCTTTTATTCTTGCCAGCACCGGCTAAGTGGATTCTCACTCAAAGACTGAGCTCAAAGCATAGTGGGGTTTTACCTTTTATATAATTTTTGTTTCTTTTTCTCCCTTATATGGTCACATGGAAACCTACTACAGCCTGATCGGGTACAGTTTATGTCACAGAGCCAGGTCGGAACCAAACGTGTGCATAGGAACGGATTGTCTCTCATCACCTTCCTTTGTCCTGTGAAGGTCCCCACCACATTCCTTTGGGAGGGGCCCCACTAGGACAGATACAGGCCAGCGTGCAGTCACTCCCAGAACTGCCCAGAAGTGACACTGCAGCTCTCGTTTCATTGGCTGGGGAAAATGACACAATCAAGCTGGACATCAAAGGGTCAGGGGACTATTAGGTCAAACTATGTAAGATTGGCATTTTGTTAAGTCAAAATGATCAAATATGGTGTGTCATTTATCCAGTGCAGTCCTATAAGGTTTAGAACAAAGCAATCTACTCTATAGCAGTACCAACAAAATTGCAAAAGATTGATAGTAAACAAAATTTTCTTTAAATTGAGATGAGGATATTCAGAAATCCTGCATTTCCCTCAAGGTAGCCACATACAACTAAGCCATGCATAGAAATGGGTAATAAAACCCCACGGTGTCACATAAACTTTTTATTGGATATAGGGGCCACTGGTTTTATAGTCTAGCTTCAAGGATTGTGTCTCACTAATTTAATTTAAAATAGGCCAAGTCCTTGCAACGTGTCGGGCTCTGTGTAAGGTGCTAGGAGAAGCCGCCAAGTACCTGTCCTCCAGGAGCTGATCTAGCACCCCCACCCCACGTGGATGATTTGTGTGGGTGTAGTTGAGACAGGCTGTGGGAGTTGGGGTGTGCCTCTACCAGGACACACAGGACTGTTGGTCACATTCATTTCTGCACAGCTGTATAACTCATGGAAGTTTGCTTCTTAAGGTCAGCAGGAAAATCTCTCTAAACTCTGCACAAACTTCTCTTTAGAAAGACACTCCTGATTAGGGCAGCCCAACCCAGAGCAGTTTCCTTTGTGATGAACTCAAGGTTAAACTGATTAGAGACCCTAATTCCATGGGCAAAATCCCTCCTGCTTTGGCATACAAACTAATTACAGCAGTGACATCCACCACATCCAGGGGTCCTCTCCACACTCATGGGCAGGTGACTTTCTGAGGCATGGCTACCAGGGGGCACAGATCTTTGAGCCCACACTAGGCTTCTGCCATTTTAGGGCTTAAGTCTTTTGATTCCAGTTGTGTTTGCAAGTGTGTCTTGTTTTAATCTTTTTTTTTTTTTTTATGTCATTTGCTATTGATAGGTCTACTTTTGTGATGCCTTTAGCCTGGATTTTTTAGGGATTATTGGCTTTTTTATTTTTGAGGTGTATATTCTGCATGTGTTTTTGATTAAACACAAGTTTTAAATATCTTCTCCCAGTTGATGGTTCACCTTTCCATTTTTAATGAATATACATTTTAAAAAATTGTTTTCATTTTTGATGAACATATATTTCTCATTTTAATTAGGTCATATTAGAAATCTTTTTTTTTCTTTAGTGATTTTGCAGACTGTGTATGAAATCTTTTGCCTATCTCAAAATCATAAAGAGGTTTTTCTGTGGGGCTCTTTTCCCCTGGAGCTTTTGTACTTTGCTTTTCAAATTTGGGTCTGTGGTCCACTCTAAATTAATATGTGTGGTGTGTGTATGGAGCCAAAGTTCATTTTTTTCTTCACATGAGTAGCAATTAGTCTAGCACCAATTATTGAAAAGATCCTGCTTTCCCTATTGACTGCAGCTGTGCTTTTGTTAAATCAGGCAACTGTAAGTATACGTGAGCCCAGTCCGGGCTTCCTTTCATTCTTTTGATTTATTTGTGTATCTGGGTGCCCAAGCCACACTGTCTCCATTGTTGGATATTGTGAGGGCAGACACCACCTCCAAAGGTATCCTGGGGTTGCTGCATCTGGAGAGAGTCTGAAAGGCTACTTCCTCACGTTAGGAAACAGATGCCCTGGCCATGAGGGGCAAGGATGGTGAAAGCAGGGAAACAGGCCAAGTCGGCTGTGTCCAGAACTGAAATAACTTCTGTAAAGACTCAAGGTTTTGTTTTTTAAAGGATGTACAGATATATACTGGGGGAGGGTGCCTAAAAAACCTGAAAAGTCAACCTCATTTTAGGTTTTAATTAATGTTTTTGGGTAGTCCTGGGGATGGAATGGACTCAGGGCCTCACACATCATAAGACTGTGCCCCCACCACTGAGCTACATCCCCAGCCCCTGCATTCTCATTTAAAAGTCTCAGAAAATTACTGCCCATCTCTCCCAGTGTTAATGGTTAGTACAGAAAAAAAAAATGTAGGAAATACCACCAATCACTCCTTCCCCCAGAATGAGTCACAGCGAATGCTAGTTCCCTCCGGGTCTGAGTCTGAGTCCCATGTGCTTACGCCACCAGGAACAGCATGATGCACAGCTTTGTAGCCTGCACTTCTGGCTTAGTGTGTAAGCATTACCTGGGGCTCCGATTTCCTCTCACATTTTAACCAGGGAAGTTTAACCATTAGGGAGGATTTCCTGAATTTCCTGGAATGATCACCAGGGCTGGGCTTGGTCTTCCTGAAGCTTAGGGCTTTAGATTATTTCTCCCTCCTCTCCTTCCAAGCTGCAGGTCTTCCTGAGAGGAAGGGGGTGCGGTCTTCAACGGCCTGATTTCTCCGAACGGTGATTGTGCCTTTTAAAGGAATCCAGAATTAATTTCATAACTGGATGCAGTACTGGCATAGGAAAGACTATTCTGGAACTGCTCGCCAGAACTGTGGCCTAGTCGGGGAGAGAGAACCGAGGCTCCCCTGTGCAAGGTGACAGAGCCCTCCTGAAGGATGAAGAAGGGAGTGTGGCAGCTGGCCCAGTGGAAAAGTACCTCGACTGTGAGTCATGGGGATAATGTGCTGCTGGTGCCCCGCCATCCCTGTCCGGGAGCGCAGACAGCTGACAGCTGAAAGTCACATCAAAAAATGGAACCAAGTCTAAGAAAAAATCGAGACAAAAAATGCATTCTTTCTGTGCATCCCTTCACACAAGCAACATGATACGAGAGCCTTCCATGTGGCCAATGCTGTTAGGCCCAATAAACATCAGTTTCTTGTGCCAGGCAGTGCCCAGCCTGCTGGGGAAAGACAATGTGGCGGACTTTCTGGACATAGATTGCCTGGTCAAAGGTGAAGATGGTGGGGGTGCCGCATGCCTGTAATCCCAGCACTCAGGAGGCTGAGGCAGGAAGTTCGCTGTGAGTTCAAGGCCAAGCCTGGACTACATAGTGAGACCCTGTTTCAAAAATAAATAAATGAAAAATAAAGGTGAACAAGTAAAATTCCCAGCTTCATCAAGTGTTAGAGCTTTAAGATGATTACCCTGTGTGGAATAACCAGGTGACACACAGTGATAATTCATAGAAATAGCCTGTCTGTGGCTGTCAGGCCTACTGCTTGCTGTAGCCCAGGGGTGGGGGAAATCAAATCTGAGATACTACAGACCCTCAGTTCTCTCCAGAGTTCTTTGGTTAAACAGCTTTATGGATATGTAATTCAAATAGCATATAATTCACCTACTAAAGTTGCACAAATCAATGGTTTTTGGTAGATTCCTAGTAATGTATAACCATGAGCACAATTTTAAAACATTTTCCTTATCTCAAAAACAAGCCCTAAACCTGAGTCTTCTATCTCCTCACCTTCACCCCCTTTGCCCTGAGCAACTATTGATCTTTTTGTTTTGTAGATTTTCCTGCTCTTGACATTTGTTTTGAGTGGAGTCATTCAGTGGAGTCATTCCCTACGTGGTCCTCTGTATCTGCCATGACTCAGTGCAGTGCTTTTAGGGTTGGTCCACAGTACAACATGTATCAGAACTTCATTTTTTTATATGGTTGAATAGTACTCCACTGTGGATATGCCACAGTTTATCCGCTCACCAGCTAATGCACATTTGGATTGTTTCCACCTTTTGGCTCTCATGAATAATACTGTTGTGGACCTCTGAGTACTAGCTTCCGAGTGCACATATTTTCATTTCTCTTAGGTATTTACAGTACCTAGAAGTGGAAATGTTGGGTCATGATTTTGGTTGAACTGAAAAACTGTTTTCCAAAACAGCTGTTCCACTTTGCATTCCCACCAGCGGGGTACAAAGGTTCTGACTTTCCATATCCTTGCCACGGGTTATTATCGCCTGACCTTTTGATTCTAGCCCCCCAACGCAGACGAAAGGGGACCTCAATGTGGCTTTGACTTATGGATTTGCTGCTGACTAGTGATACTGAGGATCCATTCATGTGCTCTTAGTGCCCCTAGAGTTTTTGATTTTTTGGTACTGGGAATCAAACTCATGACCTTGCACTTGCCAAGCAGGTGCTGTGCTGCCGAGCTATATCCCCGGCCCCACCCCTAGAGTTTTTGTCATAGTGAAAGAAAAACCACAATATTTTGTAGTGTACATTATTGTATATATATATATATTTTTTTTTGCGGTACTGGGGATCAAACTCTCCCCTAGAGTTTTTGATTCAGTTGATCTAGAATATTTTCTTTTCCCTTGAAAAAAAGTTCTTTATTTTAAATTAACTTTAGGTTTAAAGAGAAGTTGCAAAGTTGTATAAAACCCCAATCCAGACTCCATGAATATTAATTTTTACCACATTTGCTACCTTATTCTTTGAAAACTTAAAGCCAACTAGACTGCAGACATGTAGGACCTTTCTCTCTAAGTAATTCAGTGGGGTTTTTCTTAACACAAACAAAAATTTTCTCTTTTGCAACTATACTAAAATGATCAAAATCAGAAAATCAGCATGGATTGGCTTCTGTAAGCTAGTGAATTTGACCTAGGAAAAGACAGCTGAGTGAAATAGGCAGCCAACAGGGCAACAGGAGAGCACCTTTGTCCCCGAGTCGCATCCCTGTACCCTGGCACATGACATTTTCTGCTCCAGACCAGGAGGACTGTAAGTGAGGCGGGGAGGGTTCCTGGGGCTTGGGACAGGGAGTCTGTCCTGCTTAGTGGGGTGCGTACCCTTCATTTCCACTGCGACAGTCTGGGCTTGGCACTGGGGTGGCAAGAGAAGAGGCTGATGAAAGGCAGAGGGGTAATTGTGGCTTTATTGCACTCCATGATCTCAGGTGCTGAAACCAGCCCCTCTTCTCTTTTTCTAGCACTGCCTCTGGACTCCTTCCTCTCCCTCAGACCAGCTTCCACCTGGTCCTCGTGGCCATTCCAACACAGGACTCTGGCCAGATCCTGCTCCTGGTTGAAACCAAGTTTCCCCCAGATTCAATAAATAGCAACAGGGTTGTGGTGGCTTGGCTTTATGCTACCACTGGTCCTGACCCCTTTTACTCTTTTAGACTTAGCTCTAGAATCCCTGCGGAGCTCTTCAGTGGCTCTTGTGGGCTTCCCCAAATCTTTGTCCTTCCCTCATGATACCCCCTAGAGCGAACTGGAGGTAGACAAGGGACAGGAGGGGACACAGAGGATTCAGTTTCACAGTTTATTAATCAAAGTGGGGTCCCTGAGCCAGCAGTACCAGCATCACAGGAACCTTGTAGTAACGCACATTCTCAGCCCTACCCCAGACCTACTGGGAAACTCCAGGGTGGAGTCCAGCAATTTTCTCTTTAGCCAGCCCCAGAGGGGCTTCTGTTGCCTACTCAGTTTGAAGACCTTGTAGCTACAGCTGCAGGGAGGTCAGGTAGGGCCAGGGCCAATGTAGTTACCAAGTAACTCAAGTACATCAAGTACCTCCTCCCGTGCATCAGTAACTCCAAGTACATATTCTCTACAGCTAGAGAGTCGGGAATCCAGGGAATATATCCACTGCATCTACGAGGAGCCACACAAAGGCAATAGGAGAGTGCACTGAGAGGCTGTAACTGGGGAGTAGAAGCCAGAGCACACAGAAAACCTGTAGACTGGACTTGGAAAGAAGCTAAGACCTCAGCTGTCAGCCAATTCTCACCCAGGTTTTTAGAGCAGTGTCCTTCTTTCCATAAGCTCATAGTTTTATAGTGTTCATTTTCTCATACATTTAGAGATTAGAACATTTCCCTGTATGTATAAGACAACAACAGTACAAGCTTGCAGAGACTCTGGATCTGCTGGGTCAAGTTGGTTTAAAATACTGAAACCATGTTGCCAAATACCACTTGGTAAATGTCTTTTAATGCTTATAGAATTTTGGCCCTTCCAGCTTACTGGAGGACTACCTAACTAGATAATGAAATGACTCCAAGGTTGAAAATTTCATTTCCTTGCTGAATTTTTTTCTTTTACAAGCACATTTAAAATTCTGGGTCATAATTTCCTTGATTCAAAATCAAACAATTCTGCCTAAAAGCCAGCACTTCTTAACTGTGACCTTGCTCAGCTTTACATGCTGCTCTGGCATATCAGAAAATTGACAAGCTGTCATTCATTTGGGCAACTGCCTGTGGTTCTGTTTGCACTTGAATCTGTCTGATTTTCATCACTGAGAGTGAAGAACTGGTCACACGCCACACACTTTTAATTTTCTAAAGCAAATATGTTCTAGGGAACCAATTAGTGCAAACATGGGCTGCTGATTTTATGCGGTCTATAAAGGAGAAAGATTAATCTAAAACAATGAAAGATCTGAATTATGGATCTTAAAAATGTATAGAATTTAAAAGATTGAAGGGAAACAGCATCAGGCAGGCCTGGGATTAGCATTTAGGGTTCCGAATCAGTAGGCGAGAATACTTGTTGATTTTATATTAGAACGAATAGTACTTCTGAAGTGCTCTAGAAGTTCTCAGAAATACTTTAAATATTATCACCTTGTGCTATTTTTGCAGACGGGTTTACATTGAAAAAGTGATGCTGAAGTAAATTGCTAAAGAAGCTAATGAGATCTCTTCTTAGCCTATTAGGTTATATTAACTGCACCAGTTTAATTCATAGTACTCCTCAACCTAAAATTAATAATGCATGTACCTATGTTTAATAATGTGTTCTTGAATCTCTTTTCATTTTATCACCTGTACTGTAGCAAGGTGATTACGTCAAAACACATCCTAAACGCTGACTGGAAGTTCTCATCAGCACTGGTAAGAGTCCTTCACAGTCTGGCCCAGGGGCCCCTCCAGCTGTCTGTCCCGCACTGAGGACCCCTGCCGGCCAACAGCCGCATTTCACAGCTTGGACAACCCCCAGGCCCCCCCCCCCGCCCAAGGTAGATTCCAAATGCAGACCCCAATTGTGTGCTTCCCTTGCTGTTTCCACCTGCCAAATCTTCCCTTAAGAAGTACCACAATCTCCTCTCTTTTCAAGAAAATTTACATGTTTTAAAAATATAACGGTGACATATACCATTTGTACATATTTAGGGTGCGATGTAATACCTGGATATGACATGTCATGATAAAATCAAGGTGAATAGCATTTCCACCTCCTTAAACAGTTATCATTTCTATATGTTGAGAACTTCAGACTCTTTTATTTTGAAATATATTATAGATTGTCCAGCGCTAGTCCCTCCTAGCTAACTGCTTTGCTCCCGGTTTCCAAGCCCTCTCAATACTCCTCCACCACACTCTTCCTAGTCTCTAGTGATCACTATTCCACTCTTCTGTGAGGTGGATTTTTTAGGCTTCCACAAATGAATTAGAACCAGAGTGGTGATGCACACCTGTAATCCCAGCACTCAGGAGCCTGAGGCAGGAGGGTTGCTGTGAGTTTGAAGTCAGCCTGGGCTACAAGGTGAGCTCAAGGCCGGCCTGAAGTATATAGTGAAACCCTGTCTCAAAAACACAAAAAATAAAAATAAAAATGAATTCAGTACACATGGACTAGAGGGCACACATCTGGTGGCGCGTCCCCAGGCAGGATTCTGTCACTGTGGGAGACTGGATGGATGGAGAAAGATGCCTATAACCTTGGGACTAGCAGATGACCCAGCATATCAGGCAGTCTGGGTGAGTGCATGGTGGGCTTTGGAAGTCAGGTGAAGCAGCATTGACTTGACTTCACTGAGACACACAGCCCTTGACAGTCAGAGTAGGGCAGGGGCAGGGTTTTAGGAAAAATTCAAATTATGAATACAGCTTTTTAGATTGTAGGTCCTGTGAAATAGGACATCCAATTTGAGTCCTCAATATTTGGAGTCCTTTGTACATCTAAGAGAACAGAGGCCTGGGATGGAAGATCTTTCTCCTACTGGGCAGCAGCCATGGTTGCTGGGTTCCAATTCAGGAGTCTCATTTCATAATTGAGGCTTTGGCAGCTATGGCGTTTCATCATTCATTACTTATGAATAGCTTGACTGTTCAAATTAAAGCTTAAACACTTTCAATTAGGGCTGCAGAGAGGATGGTAGGGAACTCATTTGCTTGGCTTCAGAGCTGTCCCCTTTTCTCCGGAAAAATCCTTTTTAGAAAACAGTGCCAAGAGCTGGTGGGTGCATTTTCACAATGTATCAAAAAATACATCTTTTAAGAGACTATCTTTGCTGGGCATGGTTGTGTACACCTGTAATCCCAGCACCTGGGAGGCTGAGGCAGGAGAATCGCCACAAGTTCAAGGCTAGCCTGGGCTACATAGTGAGTTCAAGAACAGTCTGAACTAAATAGCAAGACCTTTTCTCAAAAGACAAAAAACAGACAAACAAACATACAAAAACCCCCTGAAAAACTATCTTTGTAAATGGCAGCAGATTGGGAAGACTCTAAAAGAGAGAAAGAGTCTGGGTCAGCTGACATATGCCTATAATCCCAGTTACTTGGGAGACTAAGGCAGGAGAATCTCAAGTTGGACATCAGCCTGGGCAATTTATTGAGATCCTGTCTTGCAGCAAAATAAAAAGGACTGGGAATGTAGCTCAGTGATAGAGAGCTTGCCTGGCATGCATGAGACCCTGGTCCAACCCCCAGTACTGCAAAACATTCAAAGTAAGTATAAAATAAAAGAAAGGGCAACACTTCCAGATGAAAAACATTGCTTGCGGATAAGGATGTATTAGGATGCTGGGAAGATCCGTGATGGGCTCATGATGCCAGGTTTCATCTGGTTTGTCCTGTTTCCTTCCACATGTGCACAACACATGGAGGCAAACATGGACACATGCAGGCGCACACGCCTCTGTGTACACACACCACACACACACACACACACACACACACACACACACGCACACACACACCACACCCTCCTGTGGACTATTCAGGATTCCCATGATCCTGCCAGTGGGATGTTTTAAATTTTTCTGTGTCAAAGGATTAGTTGGGGTCTGCTTTGGCTATGGTTTGCATGTGTCCCCCAAAGTTTCACAGGCTACAAGTTTTGCCCCAGAGTGGTGGTGTTGGGAAATGGTGTGACCCTTAAGAGGCAGGGCCTGATGTGAGGTCACTAGGTTACTGGTGTATCACCTGAGAGGAGACATTTTTGTTTTTTTTGAGATAGGGTCTCACTATGTAGTTTAGTCTGGCCTTGAATTCATGGCAAGCATCCAGCCTCAGCCTTCTATGTGCTAGGATTACAGCACCATGAGAGCTCTAGGAAGAGATTAATATGTTCTCAAGGGACACTGGTTAGTACAAGACAGAGTAGGCTATTATAAAAAAGGTGTAGTGGCTCATGCCCACACTCTGGGCACCTGGGAGGCTGAGGCATGAGGATCACTATGACTTTAAGGCCAGCTTGGACTGCATAGTTGAGTTCAAGGCCAGCATGCACTACATAGTAAGACCCTATCTCAAAAACCCAAAAATAAATAAATAACTAATGAGCCTGATCCCTAAATCCCTTTTGCTTCCTGTCTCACCATGTGATCTCTGCCTCTTACCTTCTTTCCTCCATGACATCATCTGACATGTTGTGCTATAACCAGAGGCCTTCACTAGAAGTTGAACCAATGGGGTGCCTAGCCTTAGACTTCAAGCTTCCTGATCTGTGGGCTAATAAACCTCTTTTCTGTCTGTATTATCTGGCTTCAGGTGTTTTGTGACAGCAATGGAAAATGGACTAAGACAGCGCCTGTCTGTATGTAAGTTGCTCACTTTCTCAATGACCCCTGTGATGATTAGAACAGCAGAGGTGACCTGTGCTCAACTGGGAGATCGTGTGATCATGCTGGGAAGGATTTCTGCCAAGTTGGTCTTTCTAAGCCCCTGGCTTTGCAGGTTCTGCCTCTTGGGTACCACATGGTTGACCTTCCCTTGATGAAGCTCCAGAATGACTCCCAGTGTCAGGTTGGCGCCGTCTCTTTCTCTGGTAGAAGGCCAGCTTTCTAGGTGTCCATGGTTTTCCACCATTACAATGGCCTCTTCAGGTGCGCACCATGACATACGTGGTCCCAGCTCATCAGACACTTCCGCAAGGGTGGGCTCTTTGTGATAGCACTGTGCTGGCACTGGGACTTTCAGAGGTGAGGAGGATAGTCCCCCTATCCTGGGGATGGGTTGACCCAGGCTAAAAGCTGCACAGAGGTAGCAGCGGGGAAGAGGCAGAGCAAACAGCCCTGGACAGCAAAATGGGGGTGGAAGAGGCGTGTTCCAGACAGGGCTGAAAGGAGCACATGAAAAGAGCGAATGGCACCCAGCGCCTGGGTCTCAGCTCACTCCAGGCAGATGTGCATTCACCGCCATTTTCCTGGTGGTTTCCAGGTGAGAAACTTCTCAGGGAGCTTGCTTCGAGTTGCAGAATTCAGGGTCAGAAGTAGGGTTTGAACCTAAATCCCTCGGATGGCACCCTTAGGTCACACGGAGGGAAGGAAAAGTATCTCTGAGGAGGGAAGAGCGGGAGGAAAGGCATCGAGATCTCCATAAGCAAGAAAGTATGTTTCAGAGCTGACGGTGAGTGGAGATGGGTGCAGATGTGGTGAGGCCCGGGGCAGAGGATACGATAGGAAAAATGAGACAGGAGACAAGGCAAGTCACAATTTCAAAATTGTACTTTTAGTAAAAACTGCAGCTTCAGGACACAAACATAGTAAAAAATTCCCAAGGTTCTTAAAGACATAATATGCCTGGGCCATTACCTTTATCCATAAATTGGCCTTTTTGTCTATGAATGGACCATCCCTTTTCACTGGGGAAACACAAATGTCTTCAGTACAGGATGGGGTTAGCAACAATTAGCATCACAGGTAGACAGAAGTCTTTATAGATGCTTAGTTTTTACTCTTGAGGCAAAACTTAGATTCCTGTAACAGGTTTACAGAAGTGTGAAGGGGACAGCTCCTGTTACGCCAGAGCCGGAGCTGCCTGGGGGTGTGCAGCTCTCCGTTACTCCAGGGTCAGGTGTACCTATGATTGGCAGTTCTGCCCTGTTTTCTGTCACTGACTAGTCCTGGCCTCCTTGCTAGTCACGTAGAAATCTGTTGCTTAAGCCAGGACAATCATCCTCGTTCCTGGCACACAGCCACTCCAACCTTCATCGAAAGCTTGGGAAAGCAGGGAAAAGGAGTACACATAGCTGGGCTTTACTCAAAATTCACCCCAAAGATCTTTCTATTTAGGGACCTGGAACATACATAGGGAACAGGGAGGGTTTAAAAAGTCGGGAGATGTCCCTTACTAGCTACAAATCACGTACCATTTTAGATAGGAGATGTACTTGAGGCCAAAATTATTGTAACACCAGAAGCAACTAAGGTGGGGGGAAGAAGCAGAGACAGGAAGATCACCAGTTCAAAACCAGCTTTTGAGACCATGTGTCAAAAAAAAAAAAAAACCAAACAGAATTATGTCTGTCTCCCTTCTGCCTATTTTTTAACTTCTTTTTTACTTCACTTCGATACTGCCAGTAAAAGGGGGTTGGTGAGTCTCAGGAAAGGAGCTTTCAATGTGGATAGTACAGTTGGGGCTGTTGGATCACTCGCCCTCCAATTCCTGACCAGGCAATGCCCCAGGGCCACCCTGCCCACCTTTGCCATAAAGCTACTACCCGAGACAGAGGCAAGAAAAAGACCCCTGGACCCGCTGTGATAGTCTTGAAATTCCAAACCCAGAAGCCTGGGAGCTAAACTCCTGCCATTCTTCTTTTCTGTTTGTGCTGTTTTCCTTTCTGCTGGCATAAACCTGTTCACCCAGAGCATAACTTCGCCCTTTAAACTATATTAAACTTAGCTGCTTTTCTTGTACCTTTGCGTCCAAGGACTGATGGTTGTTCATCACACACAACCTGGAAACCCCTCCCAACCACATTACCCCCATTAACACTTGAATAGGCCTCCCCACTTTGGCTCCCTAGCAAACAGTGGGGAAACTGAGATCACATGATGTGATCGCTTTGTATTCCCTTTCCTTTTTGAGACGGGTCCTGCCTTATAGTCCAGGCTGGCATCAAACTAATTTAAGTTAATTAATTTATTTATTTTTGCGGTACAGGGGATCGAACTCAGGACCTTGTGCTGGCCAGGCAGGCACTTATGCCACTGAGCTGTATCCCCAGCCCTTGGTATCAAACTCGTGATCCTCCTGCCTCAGCCTTCCAAGTGATGGGGTACAGGTATGTGCCAGGACATTGGGTTTACACTGTGTTTTTCACGAACTCGTTCCTTCCCCAGTCCTGCCAGTTGACTGGAGGGACAGGGAGGGGCCTTAGCAGGCACAGACTGTTCAGCAGGTGTCTCAGGTCCATCTCTGATCTTGTGATGCAGGGGTGAGTGTCGGGGGGTAGTCATTTAGCCTTTCTGACCCTTGGCTTTTTTCTGCAAAAATAAAGGAGTTGGAAAGAGAAATGTTCACTAACTTACTCACCACCACATGTCCCCTTTACTTCACCTGGCTGGAAATGTAGGGCTTTCCATCTGTCTGCAGAGGTATTTGCCTCAGATTCCCCTTTCCCACAGGATGAGGTTCTGGCTTTTCGAAGTTCTGGGGACCAGGACAGGGACACTGAAACATCCCTCAGGTCCCAGGTCGCCTGGCCTCGGGTTTCCTGGCCCTTGCTGGGAGGGCCTTCTCTGGAAAGTAGACGCAGACGAAGCTCACACTTGGGGCATGTTTTAAGGCTTTAAGGCTCAGTTTTCAAACTATTTTTTTCTCGGAAAAAGGACATGTGCACAAAGAACTTAGATGCAAATCAGAGAAACATCCCTAAGCTTCTCCCCTGTCCCAAATTCAGCGATCCGGCCATCCGTCCTTGGGGTGCCTCTGCCCAGGAGGAGCAACTGCAAAGCGCTTCCCCGGGTCTTCCACACAAGCTATGGCTACTTGCTCAGTGTTGACCAAAGGCGGTATGGGCGCGCTCCCCCCATCGCCCTGCCCTCCCAGACGTGTCTGTGTCAGAGGATGCACTGCAGACTCCTAGGTGAAACAGCAATGCCGAGCTCTTCTATTTGATCACAAAATGTTCTGATACATTCACCAGGGGGAAATCTGCAATCGTACAAGGCTCTTCTCTCCCCTGGAGACAGTTGCCAACACCACATTGTGCTCACTCCTGGGTGTCTTTCCTGAGCCGCTCTGGGCCTGACTAGCGTGCACGCCACCGAGAACAACTTTCTGCATGAACCAGACCACGAGGTTTATATTCTAGTTATTTCTCTTGGCTTTTTCACTTAACTGCAGGGCTGGACGCCACCTTTGTACGGCTGCATCAGGTTCACGGTCAGGGTCCCGTGTGCTAGGCACGGGGTCAATTCCAGCGCGAGACCGGGGGCGGGGAGTGCCGTGGCCTCCGGTCTGTGCCACTGGCCCCTCCGTCTGGGTCGGCCTCAGCGCACTGCCGGGGCGGCTGCCCAGCTCGGCGATCTACGGGAACTTTCCCGGGGGCTCTGGCAGGTTCCTCTTTACAGGTTGACGCTTTGGATTTAAGATCGCAAGTCGTGGGCAGAGGAGCGCACAAGGGGCGCGCGCACTGGGAAACTGAGCCCCGCGAGAGGGTGGATCCTTGCTCTGCACCGCCCCGCCCTGCCCGAGGGGCCCCGCCCCCGCCCCGCCCGAGGGGCCCTGCCGCGCCCGGCACGCCCGCCCTGCCCCGCCGCGGGCGGTCCCGCGCCCGGCCGCCCCATCCCCCGCGGCTCGTCACCGCCTCGAGGCCAATGGGCTGGGCCGCGCAGCCGCGCGTACTCGCACCGGCTGCCCCGAGGCCCTGGTCCACGCACTTTTCCCGGCGCTGCTCGCCGGCTCTCGCCAGTTCGCCGCCGTCGGAGCCGCCATGCAGTCCCGGTGCGCCGCGCTCCTTCCGCTGCTGCTGCTCCTGGCGGCGCCAGCCTTGGCGTTGCCGTCCCGGGCCGGCCGCGCGGCGCCAGTCGTCTCCGGCCCCGCCGCTGGCTGTCCCGAGCGCTGCGAGCCGGCGCGCTGCGCCCCGCCGCCCACCAACTGCGAGGGCGGCCGCGTCCGCGACGCATGCGGCTGCTGCGAGGTGTGCGGCGCTCCCGAGGGCGCCGCGTGCGGCCTGCAGGAGGGACCGTGCGGCGAGGGGCTGCAGTGCGTGGTGCCTTTCGGGGTTCCAGCCTCTGCCACCGTGCGGCGGCGCGCGCAGTCCGGCATCTGCGTGTGCACCAGCACCGAGCCAGTGTGCGGCAGCGATGCCAACACCTACGCTAACCTGTGCCAGCTGCGCGCCGCCAGCCGCCGCTCCGAGGGGCTGCACCAGCCGCCGGTTATCGTCCTGCAGCGCGGCGCCTGTGGCCGAGGTACTTCGCCCGCGTTCGGACCTCGGTCGTCTCTCCATTCCACCCCGACCCTGCGGGTCTGGTGGAGGGGAGGGGGGCGGGTGCCGTGAAGCGCTGAAGGATGTTCGGGGCACCACGCAGAACAGATCTCTCCGCCCAGCTCGGAGTGGGTGACGCGCCTCGCGGGTGCTGCACGCGCTCTGCCCCGCAGCGCCGGGGCTAGGGCGACGGAGCTTCCAGCTAGGTGGCGGGTCGCAGGGTGCTGGGGAGCCACACAGCGCCCAGGACAGAAAGGACCCCAGACCCAAAGGCAAGGGTACAGGTCAGGGAATAGTGCTTGTGCCCAGCCGCTTTGGGGCCACAAGGTTTCATCTATGTTGTTTGTCTTTCTTTCTACTTCTCTGCGTCCCGCTTTAAAATGAACCACACATTCATTTTCACACAGATCCTTTTCATGAAAACTTTAGCTTTTTGCGGGGAAGGAATAGCGTTTCCTTGCCCGGGCGGCAGTTCCCGCTGATGATCTCTTGGGGCAGGGACCGGCTTGGTTCAGCAGTGTTGCTGCCTATCTTGCTTCCCTGGTTTTGAGCCAGGCCAACGAAAATGAAAGTGCCTCTTTTTGCATAAATTCAGTCTGGTGCTGGATCATGGAATCTGCAGGGCAGAGGAGGGGTGGGTTTGGGATGAGGAAACCCCTGCTCCACACCTTTCCCTTCTTGTGCAGCTTTGCTGTGTGAAGACCCATGGAGGGGAGGTGGTAGTGATGGGGCCGAGAAGTTCCTGATACTTGGGGTCTTCGGGAGAGGTGCTTTGGACCATCTCCACGCAGAGATGCCATGTGGGAAAACAGTGTGGAGTTCAGCCCCGGCCAGTCCAGCGGTGTGGGGACCAGCCAGCTGGGCTTGGCAGTGTGCTTGGCCCCAGCCATGGGACTGCTGCCCAGACCCAGAGTAATCTCCTCAGTGCAGGCCATGCCTGGAGTGAGGGATGGGGGAGCTCAGTGTAGAGGGACTGCTCTGCATTGTTCTTTATAGGAATGTGGTCCAGCGCGACCACCTGGGGCCTGGCAGTTAGCTGCACAGGGATAGGAACATATTAGTGGGGTTTGGGGACAGATAGTATCCACTGACAGAGGAGCACAGAGTCCGGCCTCAGCATTCAGGAAACTCAGCGTGTTGGGGGAGAAGAGAGTTTTTAGAGAGAAGTGACCCAGAGGGATCAGAAATGGGCAGGATGAGAAGCTGTATCTGTTGAACACAGGTCCACGGGCCAGGTGAGTTGTCCAGTGACCTGTTTCAGTCTTTACAGCCTCAAAAGGAGGAAGCGTTTACTCTCACCCCTGTTTCCAAATACTGTTTGGATACAACAGAGTCCAAATACTTGGCAGAGTCCAAGTATTTGGCTGGTTGAGTCTCCCTGCAGAGAGAAACATGCCCTTCATTGGCCGACAGGCCTGCAGTAGCCCCTGAATGCATCAGAGTGGGGACAGTCACACAAGAATGAGTGTGTGAGACCTCAAAGGAGGGAGACGGGGTGTGACACTGGCCTCAACCGTCTCTCCTACTTTCACAAATATTTATTGAGCTCTGTAGCGTGTCTGGCACTGTTTGTGTGTCTGTCTGCTTGGCACTTAGGCACTGGACGTTATGTGGGTAGGTGAGTGGGTGAATGGATAGATGGATGGATGAACAAAGAAACGGAAGGTGGTCAAGACTCACAGCTGTCCTGTCTGTCCTTAGGAGAAGGTGTTGCTTTGCTGAGTTTCTTATTCCCCATCTGATCCCCACCCTGACTTCCTCAAGGTGTCTCTAGAGCAGAAGCCTGGGAACCAGCAGCCTTCCTTTGGTCTAAGCCCCGCTCCAGCAGCTGGTGCCCAGCACAGGCCACCTGACATCACAGCTGAATGAGAACTGGCTGCCCTCTGGTGCCAGGCATTGGCAGGAGTGCTATTTTGGCTGGGTGGAGGCGGAGGCCTTTTTGAGAGGTGCCTCAGTTAGAGCAGAGGGGAAGTTTAGAGAGGCGCCAAGACGTGAGTAGAGGGGAATTGTCCAACACGGCAGTGGGCTGAGAGCCGAGATCACGCAGATCTAAGGAGGATCTGCTTCTAGGCAGAGTGCAGGAAGGAGAGGTAGGTGTGCTGAGGAGCGGTCCCTGGGCAGCCAGGCCATGCTTCGAGTCATGGTGGTCCCCGTATGGAGGAAGTGTCATTAGTGAAAAAAAGCACATTTGTCTGCTGCTTAGTGGAGACTTCAGAAAATGTCTGTAATCATGGTTTTGGAAATGAAAGCAAGTCATCAATTCCAGACATCATTGCAGCTGACAGTTGGGTTGGGAAACTGCACAGTTATAACAGAGAACAAAGATATGTTGTCTCCTACTCTGTTGGTCTGGAGAGTACAGAAAAAGAAAAAGCATTGCAATTAATAACAGGGAGCTAATAAGGGCCAACATATAGTTCATTTATTTGGTGTCCGCTGTATAATTTTCAACTCTTTTGATCCTTCTAAAAGTGCTTATGCAGTAACCTTCCTGGGTTACAGCTGCGAGACAGTCACAGAGCAGTACCTTTTCCAGGACTTGAACCTACGCTTCTGATTCCAGAGCTTGCTTCACAAACCCCTTCTCTGCTGTTGACAGAGCAACAGAGCTTATAAGTCAACTCCGGCTAAGCCACAGCTAATAGCTGAAACAAACAGCTCCAGATGGCTGTGGCCTTATGATGAAGCGGGACAGATCCTGGATCTCTTCAGCAGGCACAGGAGTCTGAGGACAAGGTCGCCTCCAGTTGCCTTTCACACGGCCCTGCCAAGGAAAAGCAAAGGAGAAGGAGGTGTCCTCAAGATGTTTCCAAAGCACAGTCCCGGACCCCAAACTGCTCTCAAGGAGGGAAAGGCCCCTCCAGATTCCTGGATGTTCTAGAAGTCCAAACAGAACTGTTCGTATTGCAGATCTCTGCTAAAAAATGCACAAGAAGCCAGGAAAGAGCTCTGAGGAGGACCCCCAGATAGTAGAAGCCGAGTCCATTTCTCCTCTTCGCACACACTCCAGGAAATTGCACTCCACCCCAAACAGCAGCCCCTATGAATAGGCCTAGGAGCCTCTAGGGCCCAGATGCAGTGGGGAAAAGAGGAAGGACACTTATCGCTCTGTATTGGAGGTTTTCAGGTCCTGCTGTCTCGTCAGAGCCCTGAAGATGGAGGCCACAGAATAGATGGTTTTACTTCTTGGAGGCATAACCTTTTTTTTTCTTTCCGTTTTTATTTTTTTATTAGTACATGTTTATAGTACATAATGATTACATTCCTCATAGTTGGACTGTTTGTGTTTTACTTCATTGGTTTTTTTTTTTTTTATGGGCGCCTTGGGCAAGTCTTCAGTTTGTTGAGTGCCAGTGTGCTGAGCTCTGGGGAGACTGCAAGGAGCAAAACAAAGGTCCTGCTCCGAGGGAGCCCGGATGTAACACTGCTGGGTGGGGATACAGCCTTTCATTACTTATACTTGCGGATTCCTTTGTCAAGTACAGCATTTGCTGGAGTGTTTCCATGATTGGCCATTCAAGTACACCCTTTGTCACTTAAAGTATGTGTGTAATGGGTACCAGGCTTCCTCCTAGGGCATGGTAGGTGAAAAAGACTTGTCTCTCCAGATTTCGGTCATTTGTAGCATAAAAACAGGAAGGTCTTTTGAGGTATTTGTAAGGCTTTTACTTACTCTGTTTTTTTGTTTTCTCCTGTGGTATTATTAAAGAGTTAAAATATGAAAGCTTCATAAAATTAGTAAGTTAACAGGATCAAAAGCTCAGTGTTTGATTTAGAGAGCTGTAAAGAGGTTAGAGCTTAAAATAACTGCACTCAGAAAGTGATTACGGTGGAACCATGAGCTCACTGTGGCCAGACAGCCTCAGCACGGCGGGCTGGAACTCTGAGTCTATTTGGAGTTGTGTGATCCTGGGCAAGTTTCATGCCTTGGATCCAGAAATCAGATTTTCCATGAGCTTATATTTCTAGTGAATAAATAGCTTTGGTCAGGCATAATGGGAAGGGGAACTCGGGCTTGGCAGTGGTTGAGGGTTCCTTGGAAGGCCAGCTGGGGTGGTGGGGCCAGCGGGCTGACACCTGGTCTGGGCCTATTGTGTGTGCAGTTACCTGACCTGTGAGCCCCTGGAGCTCTCAGAGCCCCAGCTAGGAAAGGACTGAACTAAATGACCTCCGAAGTCCTTTCTAACTAGAATGGTCTGTGGTGCTAGTGCAAAGTCAGTGTCTGCTGAGGTTGTGGTCACTGCATCTTTATTTTGAAGACCGGGCTGGCTGCTCTTCTTTTTCTTACATTAGGGTGGTTATAGCCACGGTTGGCATCGTGACCCATCTGAGATTTGTTGCCTCCATACTTGGACTTTGTGTTGGCTGCTGAACATCCCTGGGATACTGTGGGAGTCATACACCCACTTGAAGGACTGAGTGCCAGTGAGCCTGGTTCCTTTGCTTCTTCCCCTAGGGTCATGAGGCTGTGCTCCCTCTGGGTCCTCTAAGTGAGATCTTTGCTGAGCTGTTTCCTCTTTTCCTTTTCCACATTCCCTGCCATTAAGGGGGAAAAACAGCTGTGTGTGGTGGCACAAGCCTATAATCCCAGCTGCTAGGGAGGCTGAAGCAGGAAGATTGCAAGTTTGATGCGAACCTGGGCAGCTTAGTGAGAATAAGTCTCAAAATAAAAAGAGAAAAGGGCTGGGGACATTGGGATGATGGGGATGCAGCACTGGGTTCAATTTCCAGTACCAAAAAAAAAAAAAAAGTGAAGCCATCCTGAATGCTTTTCCTAAAGGCTCCCGGGAGTAGGAAGGAGTGTGATTCAGCTCTGCTTGGTGATGTGTGTCGGAACCTTGGGGCAACATGCCTTAGGACTGAAATAAGCGCCAAGGAAGAGGTATGTGTGTCACTGTGGACAGCACACCAGGTTGAGCTTTCGGCGTGAATGACATGAGTTCCACTTCTGAATTCAGAGCACTTACTGAACAATCACTGTGTACTCAGAACTGTGCTGGGTGCAGGGAGTAAGAGATGCGCAAGATTCTTCACCCTCTGATTTCCAAGTGCTCACAGTAGGATGTATGATGCCTGGCTTAAGGGCCAAACTTCTGGAATCAGATCAGTATTTTGTAGATAGGTGATTTCTTGGATTTGATGTAATTTCTACATCTCAGCATCCTTATCAGTAAAATGATAGTAGAAATAATAGTGTGTATACACATACTTCTTAGGGCTGTTACAGGATGGAAGGACCTTATTTCATTGCTTAACATTGTACTTGGTGCATTTCTTGAACTCCATCAATATTAGCTATGATATTGGTGGCACACGTACCTGTAAGGCTGAGGCAGGAGGATCATGAGTTTGAGGCCAGCCTGGAACATAGTGGGACAGTGTCTCCAAAAAAAAAAAAATTAGCTATAGTCACTGTCACCAAGGCACAACGAAGGAGTCAGCTAAGAGAAGATGTGCTGGAATGTCATCTCTGGGGATGAGGTGTGTGGGCTGGTCAGGAAGGAGTCACAGGAAGGGGAGCCATGTGGGCACATGTCCTGAGGCTGGCTCGAGTTTACCAGTTAATATGTTGGAAAGGTTCTCTGGGTGGAGGGAGTCAGATACTGCCTTCCAGTTGCCCTTTGACGGAAACCCCTGGTTGTCTCCTGTATGATTTGCGAAATAGGTGGCTTCCTTCAAATAAAGAGCTGCATCTGGGTCCCCTGGGATTTTTGCAGAAGTCATTTTATTAACCCTTCCTGGAGTTTGTGACACCCAAAAGATGGCAGCCTCAAGATGCCCTGGGACCTTCTGGAGCAATTCTCATACTCTGAGAATTCCTCCCATGGAAAGGTTTGTCATGCTTTGAGAAAAGAAAAAAAAATACATTGAGAGTCCATGGATACCCTATTATTTTAACTTCCTAGGACATATTGTCAAGCATATTTCATAAACACAGTTCTCCAAAGCATCTGGGGACAGCAGCTGGTCCCTTGCTACAGGAGAGTCCCTCGTCTTCCTGTACACATGAAGGTCTCTGAGAGAGTATTGTTGTGGCTGGAATTTCTGATAATTTCTGCATTTGTATAGCTCCTGTCTTAATGAGTCAGAGCCTTGTGCAATATTTCAGACCTCAGAAACTACTTTTTCATTAGTTGTGCAATACAGTCTCCAGCAGGAGATGGTAGGCCTGCCCGTGTGACGAACTGTGCTGTTCTCAGTGCTGGTGAGGTTTGCAGTAGAATTCTCTTCCATATAGTCTTGTGCGGGACTTTACCGTTATCTGGTACTCATATCATCTCACACGCTGTGACTAAGATGAGCTGTTTCTCTAGTACCAGTATGCTGAGAGGCAGTCACTGCTTGGTGGGGATGGATGGACACAGAGTTCTGGGCCTTGGTGCTTCCAGGCAGTTGGCTACCAGCTGTATACAGGAGAGGGAAGGCGGAGAATTCAGTAGTCATATCCGCTTTTTTCTGGCACAGAGTGAGGTATTTGGGGATCAGGGCATTGTATAACACTGAGAAATGCCACCAAACAGAACAATGATCCAAAGACCTACTATGTCCAGGTACTTCCTTGAGCTGGACAGTGTGGTAATGTGTTATGGGTCTTGCCTCCTTCCCTTCCAGTTACCCAGGGAGGACCAAGCATTATATGTGTAGCCCAGCCAAGGACATTGATGAGGCTCCAAGGGGTTGATTGTAACTCACCCAAGGCCACCCTGTAGGAGAGGGCAGAGCCAGGATTCACACCCAACACCGCCTGGCTCCCAGACTACTTTTGAGCCTTCTTTGACTCCAGAGTGACTTGGAAGCATGCTGTTTAATCTCCAAATATTTGAAGGGCTTTCCATTTATCTTTCTGTTACTCATTTCTAGTTTAATTCCATTGCAGTCTGAGAATATCCTTTGTATGGTTTCTATTCTTTTCAATTTTTAGAGTGTGTTTCTCTGGTCTATAGTGTGGTCTGTCTTGGTGGCAGTTCCATGGGGGGTGGAGAAGAACATGTATTATGCTGTTGTTGGAGGCATGTTCTCTAAACCCCATTCCGATGCAGTGGATTGATAGTGCTGCTGAGGTCAGCTAGATTCTCACTGATTTTGTCCTGTTGGTTGTCAGTTCCTGAGAGAGACATGTTGAAGTCTCCTGAGCCTGTTCTGCAACGTGACTGCTGTCTCCATTGTGGACCACCAGTGTTTAGCCCTATTTGGACCTTTTGGATGAGTTGCTAACTCCCCACAGCTTCAGTTCTCTCATCCGTTACTCAGGGACAGTGTTGCTGCCCAGGAGACACCGACAGGAGACTGAGGTCAGATGAGGTAACAGGTATGAAGTTTTGTCAGCGGGGCGTCCTGTGGCATTGACATTGTGAGAGAGCAGGACTTGTGGATAGCAATTCCAGACTCTTCCAGGACTCCTGGTAGAACCAGCACCAAGAGTATGGAAAAGGAATGTGCTTCCTGGCTAGCTCTTGGTC
This sequence comes from Dinomys branickii, assembly GCA_004027595.1. Classification (NCBI taxonomy): domain Eukaryota; kingdom Metazoa; phylum Chordata; class Mammalia; order Rodentia; family Dinomyidae; genus Dinomys; species Dinomys branickii. The sequence goes on from PVLD010002126.1 coordinate 126,143, forward strand.
AAGGTGACTGAGTCTGACCCTCCCATTTCAGGGAGGTCAAGGGAAGACCCACTGCCGTCTGGTCCAAGGTTTGGTTCAAAACACCGGCATCCCCGTTATCATACTGCCCACTCAGCCATCCCCTGTGCCTGAATCGTGGTATGCATGTGTTCTTCCCCTGCGAGGCGGTGTCAGTCTTGCACTCCTCTCAAGCCCGGTTTTGTTTTGTTTTGGTTATAGGGATTGAACCTAATGCTTTCAGAGTGAGCTACATCCCCTAGGCTTTAAAACGTTTTTATTTTGAGATAGCTTTGCTAAGTTGCTCCGGCTGGGCTCATATTTGCTGTCCTCCTGCTTCAGCCTCCCAGAGCGCTGAGATTATAGGCATGTATCAGCACACCTGGCATCAGTCTCAGTTTCTGTTGAACATTTCTGCTTGTCAAGAAACGGCCTGAAGTGAGACTCCTCAGGTTCTAGACTGACATTTCTTTGCTAGTTTGACATTTTGGGCTCTGAAAAACATAACCCAATGTGGTGTTGATCCCAATGGAAAAAGCCCAGTAGAAAAAGCCTGATAATGGTCCACGAATACAGGAGGAAGGGCAAGGGCTTGAGGCAATCTGCCTCAAGTAGATTGAGGGGACCCAGGTGCCAGGATGTCTTTCTGTCTGTAGGTTCTGGGATCCCTCCCATCTACAGTCTATTCCTTTGGCGTACTCATCGTTGGCCACCGTAGATGTTCTTCCTTTGGAATAGATCATCTGTTCTCACTGTCCACAACACATTTCTATCCACCTCAACTCCTTGTTTTCATGTTTTCTTGGATGTTGTGGAGTGGGATGCCACCTTCCCAGCAGAGACACTGGTGGTGAGCCAAAGCCACCAACTGACTTGTAAGGAGGCCAGTATCCCACAGCTTGAAACCTAAGGGTAGTTTCTACCTGCAAGTCCCATAGCCCGACCACTTTTCACTTTACAGCTAGGGAAATGAGGGATCCAAAGGGAGCATGATTCACAGGCCGAGCAGCTCATCAGCGGGGACTTCTAGGACAGAGTTCCTGAGCCTCTCTCTACTGCCTCTTCCTGGAAGAGCAGTCATGTGCTGGGGAATGACCAGGATCTCGTGTAGGATTTCCCTGTAGGCCTGAGAGGTAGGTGTCTTCAATGTTGAAGATCATTTTGTTTTTCCAAAAACATTTCTTCTTGGGATGAACCACAGAACAATCCATGTGATGCCTGGCTTTGCCCTCAAGAGTTAGAAGTGCCTGGGAAGACCTCAAAGGACACAGGGCTCTTGTTGCAGGGAAAATGCCCTCATGAGCATCGTGGCATAGTCGACATCATGCTCAAGATATTTCCATGTCTTTAACCTGTGGTTCAGTTTTCCTGGGGCTGAATCTACCCGTTTTTTTTTTTTTTCTTTTTTTTTTTCTTTTTTTCTTAGCACAAAGCCTTTTCTAAAATTTTCTAGTTTCCATTTTGTTTAACCATCATGGGAAAGACATTTCTACACCTGATGATATTATGCACTATAGCAGTTTGTTAAAGTTAGAGAAGTAATTTCATCACATCAAAAAGAAAGAAGGAAAAGGATTTGTGATTTTACCTTCACCATCATTCCATTCTCTTTCTGCCAACCAACAGATGAGCCAAACCGTCATTCCGGACACTTCCTCATTTCTGTCCCAACACAACTGACCACCAGCTGGTTAATAATCCCCCTACTCCAGTTCATTTGAGTGGTCATTATTGCAAACAATACTGAGATGAGCATTTTCGTGTTCACAGCTACTTCTGTGTCTTGGGTTAGAATCTATTCTCTTAGGATAGATACTAAAAGGTTCAGTGACAGGATAGAAGAGTATGGGTTTGTTCTGGGTCTCCAGTTATTTTCCAGGAGGGGTATAGCAATACTTGTTGCCAACTGCTAGGGAATTTCAACCTCCAAAGTCACTAAATGTCATAAAGAAATTCCACTGAAAGAAACCCTTCAGCATGAATGGAAGACAGTGGTTCCAAACCAGTCATTCTGCTCAGTTGATAGATTACCCTGGTCTCAGCTTCATCACCTGTAAGGGATAAGCAGTGTTTGCAGTAGAGCGAACAAAATTTGGTTTTCCCTAGGGATGGGATGAGCTGTGATTGTAGCCTGTGTGGCCTGGAAGGGCTCCTGGAGCTGCCAGGTCATTTGGTCCAACACTTGTATTTTGGGTGGGGAGCCTAGGACAATTGAGGGGACATGAAGGTCCGAGGTCAGCAGTCAGGACTGACAGAGAACTGAGTTGCTGGATACCCAGTTCAGGACTTAGCACAGGGAGTCCCTGGATGCTAGCTTGTTCTCTGATGTAGAGAGAGGCCAGATTGCAGCTTGTTTTGATAAGTGAAGAATATGTCACTCAAATGTTTTGTGCACATAGAAGTATAACACGAAAAAAAAAAAAAAGAAGTATAACACGAGCTGCATGTATAAAATCAACTTTCAAGTACAGTAGTTACATTAAAGTAAAAATAATTATTCTTTAAAAAATAACTTCATTGTAATTATTCACTAACTATAAAATGTATCCTTTTAAAGTTTTTATATGTTCACAGAATTGGATCCTTATTGTCACTGACCTGAGGACATTCTAATTACCCCTAAAAGAAACCTAGTACCCATTAGAAATCACCTCCTCTTTCCCTTTGCCTGGCCCTAGCCAGCCACCAATCAATTTTGTGTCTCTGTGAATTTGCCTATTCTGGACAGGCCTGTAAATGGAGTCCTGCAATATGTGATCCTTTGTGACCGGCTCCTGTCGCTTTGCGTGCTGTTTTCAAAGTACATCCACATTTAGCATGTGTCAGTACTTTATTTTATGACCAAGAAACATTCCATTGTGTGCTTATAGGAAGACCGAATCTGTCCTTCTGTTGAATTCTAATCCTAGTCCTGAAAGTCACTTTGAAAGCTGAAACTGCTGACACGGTTCTCATGGCTCTGTTGGAACAAAATGGAGCTCATGCTCCAGGAAGCTAGCATTAAAAATTAAAAGAATATTCTATATGGGTGGGAATTACGCACTAAAAAGAAAACATCAGAACACATACTTTGCAGGTTTACTAGTGCATATGACATTCTTTGGAGAAAGGATGTCAGAAATGGTCCAGTCATTTGACAGGCAAGGTACCACAAGGCCAGAAAGGGGAAGTGGCTTGTCTTGGGTCTTGAACCCATTTTTCACTTCTTACTGAGGTAGTTTCTTTCTGGACTCTTGTTTCAGGCTTATGAGTTCCCCTTATTGTCCTCAGTTCCCTAGGATAGGAGCTCATTAGCAAATGGATGTGTTGGGTTTTGCTCTGATCTTCTGATTCCTGGACAAATGAGCTTGTTCAGCATCTCCCTCCCTGGGGTCTAGGCTTGGCTCCTTGCCCACCCTGGGCTTGGCAGGGAGAGCCTCCGTGGCTTTACTTCCCAGCCGAGTGCTGGAGGCTGAAGGGCCCTGACGGTCTCAGACAAAACAGCCAGAGGAGTCGCAGCAGGAAGCAAGCCCGGCTGAGAAAGCTGTGAAGGTCAGGACCGGAGACAGATGCTTGTCAGAAGAAAGTTGACGGTGATATTGTAGACTGAGTGGTCAGCTGTTTCCCTGCAGATAATAATAGGTACATCATCTTGGGCGGTTAGAGACTTCTGGAAAACAACAGTTGCGCAGTGGAATTGCTTAAAAACTTTTTTCTAATAAGAAAGCTAGGCCAGAAAAGTGAATGAAACGCAAAAGCGCTGACCAGACCCAAACATTCACCATGGGTGTAAAAGGACGGATCACTCTCATTGTTTTGTTTTGTTTTTTTTTGCCGTTGAGACTGAGAAGTAGTTTTTCAGAAATAGGAACCTTTAAACATAGACACATTCTTCTGGAAAAGACACGTTTTCTTAGTAAAGCCAAAGCTACAGAATGAGGCTGCGCTTGTGAGTCACAGCACAATTAGGGGCCTGCAGCCAGTTGGCCCTATGCTCCCAAACTGGGGTTCCAATGCAGCCTATCTGAAGGAGAATGTCTCAGAGTGTTTGGGTGATTTAGCTCCTTCATTTCACCTGCTAGAAGTCTTTTCTAGGCACCATCCACTGCAGCCTTGGCCCCGCCACTGCAAATAGTTACACTCAGAGAACCACCTTGGGCACTGCAGCCTGAGGCCTGGCATCTAGTGAGCTTTTCCCACTCGGAGCTGTCTGGGAGGCTGTACCGGAAAGAGAGGGGCTGCCAGCGCTTGGAAGTACCAGTATGGGCTGGAAATCAAGGCCAGGGCCTGGGCTCCACCACCTCTTCCTCCTCTATTCATTAAAAGAAAAGAAAGAGGTCATACAAAACTCTCCTGAAGTTTACTTCTTTCCTTCCAAGCGAGAGGGAGAGAGTATTTTCATCCATCACTCAATTTGTCATCTTAGAAAAAAAACGTTACTACTTGTGAATTCAGTGCATCCTAACCAGGGTGGTTCTGAAGGCCATTGTCTCTCCTGTTTCATTTACTCTTCCATGTGAAGAGTATCTTCAGGTTCATTCTAGACCTCAGCTGGCTGCCTTAGTCCCCAGCTCTGCAGTGCCTCTGTCCTTCCTGTGCATTTTCTCTGCGAGGTTGAGGAAACCTCTCTGCCTGGGCTCCTCTACGCTCTGGAATTTGCAGCTGTAGCACTGATTAGAATTGGGGTCTGTTTTCCTGGAATGTGCAAGGCATCACTTCTGTTTCCTCTACCTCAATGCCTCAGATCAGCTCTGGGCCTGACTCTGGCCCTCGCTGACAAGTTTCCTTGGAATGGAACGGAGGGGGGCTGCGAGAATGCAGCCACTCAGACCAAAATCATGAGGCAGGTGAGTCTTGAGAGGCATCATTGCTGCACTCAAGGGGTTATACCTTTTTTTTCTTTTCCTCCTAGCAACCTCTCTTGCAGGCAGGAGGCCCCGGTCCATTGTGCTTTATGCCTTGTTAGCCATGAGGCACCTGTTTGGATTGATTTCCCCAGATTCAGGGCAGAGAGTTGTTCAAGTTCACTGGAAGAGGAAGAAAACTGAGTTTCTGTGCAGTTCGTGCTCCTTTCGATGCAGCTTCTGCCTGTCTCCCCAGCCAGCTCATCTGGCCTTCTGCCCTTGTGCCTCTCAGGTTGTTCTCAAATGCAGCAAGAAACCTCACAAAGGGAGCTTGTCTTGGGGAAAAATGGTCTCCCCTTCCTTCTAGAATGCAGACAGGTACAGCTCCCCAGCTGCAGGTGTTGGGTTCATTAACTGCCTGCCTCCTGGTCCTGTCTTGACATACAACCTGGGACAGGTGCACTGCCTAGGCCTCACGTGCCCGTGTTTGGCCAGAATCATGGGTCCTGAATTCCATCTTGACACGGAAAGACCCCAGGATGGTCACTGTAAAGATCAGTAGTATTCCTTAGGAATGGTGGCATGCACCTGTAATTACAGAGGGGCTGGGAAGCTGAGGCAAGAGGATTACAAATTTGAGCCAACGCAGGCAGTTTGGTGACTTAGTGAGACCCTATCTCCAAAATAAACACAGAAATTTCCAGGCTAGGAACTTGGTTCAATTCCTAGTACCGGGGGCGGGGAAAGTCAGTATCATAGATCTTCTCTTTCTGCCACCCAACAGGTGAGCCAAACCAGGCATTTGGTATCAGCCTGCCTGGGCCTGCAGCCCGCTCCTCTCTCCTCTGTTACGTGTCTCTGTTCATGTACACTCCTCTACATCTAAAGTGCCCGTGGGATGAGGGCCTTTGGCCTGGGAAGGGGTGCTGGGAAGCAGGAGGAGCACGGGGCATTGGCTGAGCTTTGCATCCAGACTGACTGTCCTCGTTCTGCTCAGAGTCCCTGTTGAGGTGCTGGACTGTGAATAGAACAGACAGATGAGCACTTGCAGATAGGGTTCCTGGAGTAGGATGGTTTTTCCTCCTGAAGATCCTCTTTGGATCTGGGCCTGGATTTATTAAGCAGCCAAGCCACTTGGCCATACTAGAGAGCAAGGGGAATTCTAAAGAATGTTAAGATGTGACTCTTGCACCACCATGAGAAAGGGGATGCCTCCAGTGTGCACCCACTCATGGCAGCAGCTTCCGGGGAAAGTCACTGCATTTGAGATGTGTAGGCGGCTGCTGGCCCCTGTAGGATGGGGCGCTAGAGACTGGACCACACGCAGGGACTACTGCCTGGATATTGGCCATGGGAAGGTGTGAATGATGGATGAGGAGCGTGTCTTACCCCTTCATACACTGGGCCATTCCCAAAGAGCATTCTCAGTCTTCTTAGCACTGCTCTGGGGACCTGCTGTGCTTGCCTTCATTATTTACAGTTTCCCTGCCAGTGAGAGTGCTCATGTCTGGAGGAGGCCAGGGGAGATTTTCCCAGGCTCCTGGGCAGACTTTGGGACTGAAACAGTGGCGGTCCCAACAGGCGGTCTCCCAGCTGGTCACTTCCCCTTGTCCTCAAATGGTCAAGGTGGCCTCTTGGCCCTTCAGGTGTGAATGGGCACATGCTTCCCATCAGCCTTAGTTTCCAGCCTCTGCCCAATGAATGCATTTGATGCCCTTGACTTTGAAAGAACTTGTCTTGCTTTTGTTGGTGCTGATGGTCAGGCCTACATGGCAGAAGAAAGCCACACTGAACTGGAAGTAGGAGAGAGGAGGATAAGCTGTCCTCATATGTCTGCCTGGTGCTGTAGCTCGTCCTGGCCTCCCTGAGCAGACCCTGGCATGATCCAGCTGTAGGTTTTGCTGACTTTTTGCACTGCTGGGCTTGCCACTGAATCTTGGTAGCTGTTGGAACTGGCCTGTAATCTTTTTGGTAGTCTGTCAGATACAGATGCCTGTGCTAGTATGTGAATTTGAAATTTGGTGGGAAAATCCTGAATGATTTGAAGGCCAGGAGTGAGCTTAGAGGGCACCCAGTTGAGCCCTTCATTTTGAAATTGAGGAACCCCCAGCCTAATGGGCCTACCTACGGTCGCACAGCCTGCCTCGGCCAGGTGTGCACTGTCCCCACATTATAGGTGACTAAGAATGGGCACCTTATCTCCCTGCAGGTGTGTTCCCTTCTGCCCCTACACATAGATGGCTGTAGGCTTCTGCAGAGTATGCTATACCTCCAGCAGTTCCTGAGCAGTGTGCGATGCTTTTCGGTACTTAATCTGGATTTAGAGTTTTAAATCAAGTGAATCTGAAACTCAGGTAGAGTGGGCTCTCTGGGCATGGAGCTGTGCAGTCTCACAAGAGCATGTTTAGAAAGGTTCCACCTGTCTTAACGCTCTGCTGTCGCTGTCTTGAGATTTGTAATACATTTTTGAACAAAAATTTTTATTTTGCCCTGGGCTCTGCAAATGATGAAGCCAGTCCTGAATGTGGGACAGTGCATTAAAATGCCAGGGATTTGATCAATCTGCTCTTGCAACTGATTTGAATTTTGGGAACATGCTGTTCCCTGTGAAGAAAGGAGGATTCATTTCTTTTCGTTCAAATACACTGCGTTCTGTTTTCCAAATTAGCTGTACTTATCAATTTGGCTGAGAAATTGGATGGCGGGATTGTTCTTGCTGGAAGGGAAGGTTGGGTTGTTAATCCCACATCCTGGTCCTAATCTTTGGCCCGGAAGTGTGAACTATGTTCCCACAATGGTGTGGGTTGCAGGGGTCTGAAAGGCTGAGACCAGGAAGGGAAGCCACAGATGCAGAGCAAAGAGCTCCAGCTCCAGAGCTCCAAATGGATGGTTAGCCTCTTACCTCTGCCTCTTCCCATTCTGAGGCCTTGAACAGCGTGCATTCCTTCTCTAACCTTCTATGTCCCCATCTTTCTGTAGGCTGAGCATAAGATCCATGCTGTAGACTTGTAGGACAAATTAGAGATCACGTCCACGTCCAGCATTGTGCTTGCCACATAGTAAATAGTAAATGTGCCATAAATAAGTACTGTTGTTCTTAGTGAAATTTTGTTGCTAATATCAAAGCTTGGGTGGGATTTGATTAGCGGTAAGGGAAGAGCATAAAGTGTTCCATGCAGGAAGGAAATACATTTGAATGCAAGGGATTAGGGTGGGATGGAATATTTTGGAAGCTGGGAGAGAAATGAATCTCAGATATTTCTGCAGTAGGAGAGAGGTTACCCAGTGGAGTTGAAATGCACTGACCCAGTGCTGGGCAGAGAGCTGGGTGATGACAACCTTGGCTTCAAGGGTGGGTGTATGATTTAGCACTTACGTGCCTTAGGTCACTTGGGACTCCCAGTTGCCCTTTATATGTTACATCTCCATGTTCCAGAAGATGGGAGGTGGAGGCCTGGACAGGGACAGCCACGCCCTGAAGTGCTGTAGCTCTAAGTTGAGACCATACTCTTAAGTGAAATAAATCAGACACATGTGTTTAAACACTGCATTGCATCTCTGGTGTGAGAAACCAAAAGTGTAAATATGGACCAAAGTGTATTCTAGGTACTGGGAAATGGGAAGAATATGCTCACATGAGAAGGGAAGTGGGAGGGGAAAAGGAAAGAAGGGACAAGAGAAAAAAGAATGGAAAAAATGGACCCTAAGCTTTTGTAAATAAGGAGGGGAAGAAGGGTTGAAGGGAGGAAAAAGAAATGGGAAAAAAAGAAGTGAGACATAGCGTGTACAGGTGCTGAATGTGGTCATTGTGTATATCTAAAATGTACCAATAAAATTTTAAAAACCACACACACACACACACACACACACACACACACACAGAGTTAAAATGAGACTTGATGCCAGACCTGGCTCTGAAGCCAAAGTGGCACTCATTGGGAGGTTGTGACCTTTCTCATCTTGGGTAACCCTGCTGGAAATGCACAGCACGAAGAACAGAGCTAAGAACATGGGCACAGGCTCTGGTTCCAGCGTTGGGATGATGGGGGCCGGATCTGGGATCGCTGCTGGTGCCTGGGGGACAGGGCTGGCCTGGGTCTCCAGGACTGCCAGGGGAAGGCCTGGGGCTGCCCTGCTGTCTACCACACAGCTCTCCCTCCTGGCCATGGAGTGTTGGTGCCTGAGAGTCCTGACAGGCTGGCCAAGGCAGTTCATTATATCGCTGTAGCTCAGGTGTCCCTCTGGTGTGTCCCAGCTGCCCTGTCCTACTGGGAGCCCACCATGTGGTGTAGACACAGGGAGGGAACGAATTCTGATTCCCTTGAGCAGGAATAGGGACTTTCCCTTGGTAGGTCCAAGTTTATGGGATCTGAGACTTTTATAATTCAAGAGATCCTTTAAGAAAACTCACAATTACATATGCAACATTAAGTATGAATTAGATTGAAAAAAAGGAACTATCAGAAGTTAAAATTTCAAAAAGCAAATACGGTAAGCATCACAACATCCAGCAAAATATGATATTATTAATTAATTGCCAGATACCCCTGCACTTTTTATTTTATGTTTTGGGGAGTGTTTTTTGAGACAGAGTCTCATTATGCAGTTCAGGCTGGTCTTGAACTCATTATGTAGCCCAGGATGGCCTCGAACTTGAGGTGATCCTCCTGCCTCAGCCTCCACACTAAGAATACAGACGTGTGCCACCATGCCTGGCTCATCTACACTTTTTAAACACCTTCTCCACCACCTATATTTTCTGGTTGTGAGCTCTGATCACTTTTTCCTATGGTAATAATTTTGTAATGTTTCCTATAGAGGAAAAAAGAATTATTTATTGTTATTTTTATTATTATTTATATTATTTTGATTAATTCAATCGTTCATGTTTCCCTACTACCAACATGCTATCCTTGGAATTGCCATGCCACCCTGCGTAGCTGGGAGCAGAGTGGGTGGTAGGCATGTCCCTGGAAACTATCTTTACCAGGATAAGTACAGTCACTGAACTGGAGACAGTGACTGCAGGGCATATAAATGCATCTCATTTAAACCAAAGAAAATGATTCCCCAGTTGTGCTTTCTCTGAGAAGGCTCCCCTGATATGAAAGCTGCTGGGTGTGTGTAGGGGGAGCCTATGGTCTCCACTAATTACAAGTTTACTTTATTTCTACAGAATTTGCAGAAGCATCTGATGACTGTTCTGCTAGGGTACCTCAGAGCAACAAGCCAGAGCTTTGCTGAGCTTCCCTGTAAGTCAGCCTGCTCTCGGTTACTACGTCCATCCTGGGTTTACCTTAGTCACCAGAGAGCAGCAGGAGACCTCAGGCAGAGGTTCCCAAAGATAGCAGCACCCTTAATTTTTTACGGCACACCTAGGCCAGAAAAATACCCCAGGGTTCCACGTGTCAAGTAGTGTCAAGTAGTTAGGTCCCAAAACTTAGTATTTTGAAACAGGAAGAAAAAAACTGAACTTCATTTTCCAATAACCACGGTTCCCTATGGGTGCGATGTGTGTACCCATTGGGTGCTCAGTGACCTTTGAATTCCTGGACACTGTCACCCCCATTTCTAGTTCAACGTTGATTTTTGCGCAGTATGTTCATTTTGTCACAGCAGCTTCCAGAAATGCAGCTTCACAAAGGTATGGGATCATCAAGGAATAGCATGCCATCCGGCTTCGAAATGGGAAAGAGGAGCTAGTTTACCAGGTGTCCAGTGAGCAGGGTTGCCACTGTGCTTCCCCAAAGAAGGTGAAAGAGCCTGTGTCCGCTGCGATGTTCTGTGGTGCTGTGGGGCCTGTGTCAGAGAGCTTGGCATGAGGACAGTAGGGCTGACTGTTCTCTTCTTCCTGCCTCAGTTCTAATCTTACTGACATTTTTCCCTTAAAGATGAAAGAAACAGATATTGGGATACTGTAAAGCAGCACAATTTTGTGTTTATGCTTTTGAGAGAAACGCAGGTGATAAAACCTGTCCTTTGGTTCCTGCTACCCTGCGATTTTCGTCTTCATGCAACAGTTCTTCTGAAATATGTGAATGTATGTCAGATACAGACAGTGCTGTGTATTTACAGGTTGCTCATCCATGGAGTCCACCAACTACATGCATTTTATATAGCATATGTAATATATATTAAAGTAATATAAGCTATGTAAGAGAAAATGGCATCAGTTCTGAACATGCACAGACTTCTGTCACTGTTCCCTAAGCAGTACAGTATAACAACTCTTTACATAACATTTGCATTGTGTCAGGTATTATAAATGACCTAGAGATGATTTTTAAGGTATGGGAGGACTGTGTAAGTTCCATGTAAGTACTGTGCGCTTTCTTATAAGGGACTCGAGCTATGTGTAGAGGGTCCTGCAGCCAGTCCTCCACTCCATACTGGATCCTAAGTGTTGAAACATCTCCATCCTGTGTGTTTCCTTTCTTCTGGAAGGCAGTTGTTGAAATAGTTAAGAAGTATTACCTGTAAATCCCCAATGATGGTGGGATCCAAGCAAGCCATATTTATGAAGTTGTGTGTTTGTTTATAAAGAGGAGACATGCATCATTTATTATCTTGGGATGGAATCCTAGCAACTTTAAACTTTCACAGCAGTAGGAAATGTTGGCTATACTTAATGTGCCAGTAGTGTCAGAAATCATTAATGATAAGTAAGTTAGATGAAAGGAAAATCTGTCTCTAAATTGTAATAACTCATCTTTCTACTAATCCTAGTTATTATAGAATTTTTGTTTAAAAATGAGATACCAACCCAGCACAGTAGCACATGCCTATAATTCCAGCACTCAGGAGGCTGAGGTAAGAGGACTGTTGTGAGTTTGAGACCAACTTGGGCTACAAAGTGAGCTCAAGGCCAGCCTGAGCTGCATAGTGAGACCCTGTCTCAAAAAGACCAAAAACAAATAAATAATTAAAAAAAAATGAAATACCATAGTATGTCAGTTTTTTCTTTCTGAGAATTATTTTGGATGTTCAAGGTTCTTTGCTTCCCATGTAAATTTTAGAAATAGAGGACCAATTTCTATAAAAATTCCTGCTGAGATTTTTTTTTATGAAGACTTTAATCTACAGGTCAGTTTGTGGAGAATTCATGATTTAACAGTAGTGAGTCTTTAAGTAATAAGTGTGATATGTCTCTGCATTTATTTAAGTTGTCTTTATTTTGGCAATTTTTTGGCACTTTCAGTGTACAGTTCTTGTACATACTTTGTAAGTAGTTCCCTAAGTAACATTCTTTGGCACTGTTACATTGTCTTGCGACATTGATAAACTCACTTACTGTAGTACTGTGTTTGTAGATTCTCAGTCATTTTTCCAGAAAGGCCATCCGATCATCTGCAGATAACAGCAGTTTCACGTTTCTGTCTGTCTCCAGGCCTTTACTGCTTTCCCTGGCCCCCTTCTTCCGGCCGTTCCTGAATGGCAGCCACCTTCAGTTTTCGTTTTGGTGCAGCAATGGAGCAGTTAGAAGGGCTAGGCTTTGACCTTGCAGGGGACTTCCCAGTCTCGTGACCGACCCCCTGCATCAGCTCTGGCCTATGGAAATGAAGCAGACAGCAGGCCAAATCTGCCTCCTCCTGTTGGCTCCTCCATCAGGGTGAGAGCTCACCTGGGCTGCAGTTCCGGTCAAATTATCTGATGACCTAACACCCCTCCCCCTTTTGCAGTGGGTGGGGCGTAACCTTGTGAGCAAAAGGGGAACACAGGTGCAGGTTAAGGCCATTAGAACTGGCCCGTCTCGTAACCTCCCTGTGATCGCCCCTCTGCAGGGGTGGCCATAGTGGTGCTGTTGCTAAGAGGAGCCTCCAGGACCCAGATGAATTTGCCAAGGTAGTGCCTCCAGCTTTCCCTCTCCATAATCCTGCTGCTGTATTGAAGCACTTGTATCTGCCAGCAGCCTCCTTCTGAGCAACACCTTTACCAGTCCTATTTCTCTTTCTGAACTATATGTCTTGTCTGGGCAAGCACTTCCCATGCAGTAGCTCATAAAATCAACATAGCAAACGCAGTGAGGTAGGTGCCCTTATCATCATATTATAGAGACACGGGACTAAGCTGGGGCCACACACCTGAGGCCACAGTCTGTGCTTGATTTTCTCACTTGCTGAATGCGCTGGCTGCTACAGGGTCGATCCCTCCCCATTCCTTTGGTAGTGAGTGGCAGCTTGCCACACAGCTAGTGTGCCGCCATGGATGGGACATCTCCACCTTGGTTGACTCTTCTGCAAGGAGGACAATTGACCACAGTTGAAATCAGAGCAAACACAGCCAGCCAGGGTGTCTGAGACCAGATGGGCCCAGCAACTCCCTCTGGTTTGGGAGGCAGGCCTTGTAAGTGGAATAGAATCTGACGCTGAGCAGGCTGCTTCCAGAGACACTTGAAATCCTCATTCTGAAGTTGAATTGAGAGAAGCCAAACATTGCTTCTTGTTTGGGTTGACGTCATGTCCACCTTTGGACAGTTACTGGCCGAAGCTCCTTGTGTTCAGTATTTCCTCTTTTGTTTCCCCACGAATGCTGCCAAGTGATGACAGCGGAGGTCGGGGGTCGCCTTTTCACCTGACCTGCACAGTTAAGGCCTGTCACTTGGGCTTTTCAGCACTGTCCTCCTTTCTCTTTGGTCATCTGAAGAACTGGAAGAGCCTTGCCCCCATTCCCCAATCCCACATGCTCTTTGTCTTGTGCATCCTGCTGGGGTAAGAGCAAAAGGCACAGACTGGATCAGAGTCAGAGCTGGAGTCAGTGCTGCAGCTCATCCTGGAGGCGGCAGCCCCATTTTATAGGCGGAGGAGTGGAAGCCGCCCCACACACTAAGGATGGACTTGAGGCCCTTTAGTGCCCAGGCAGAGCTGCTCTGCAAGCTTTCCTGGTGGACAGCCCCTGGAGCCACTTTTTAGCTTAGGAGAACGCATTTACTTTTCACTCAAGCTAGAAAACCTGGTGTTCATCTTTACCCTTGAAGGGAGTGGATTTTCCCTTTCCTACTGCGGGAAGTCGTATTTCTATTTTTTAATTAATTAATTATTTATTTGTTTTTATTTTAAAGGCAAAAGAATGGAGACATATGAACCAGAATAAGCCATAAACAATACCGAAAATACAAAATTATACAGATTATAGTAAGGAATTAGCACTGGATGTTGTATTACATAATGTTATCTTCACATTAGTTAACACATAAACATTAAAGGAAATACCAAATTATAGAGAAGATAGTAGGGAATTAGCACTGGATGCTGTATAATATAAAGTTATCTTCACTTCTGCTAATACAAAAACGACTGAGGAAATACAGAATTATAGAGAACATAGAAGGGAATTAGCTCTGGATGCTGTCCTACATAATGTTACCTTCACCTTTGTTACTCAGTTACACAGATGATGGCCCATTTGATCTTTCAATTTTCTCCTCCCTCATCTCCATTGCCCTACCACTCAGTCTTCTTCCCTGTGATAATAACTGTACTTCTGGGTTTATCTATACCCCTGGACTCTCGCCTTGGGAAGAGATATAGCTGCCTCAGACTATACTATAGCATATATGGGTGTATACAAACTGCCATGGTCAGAGGTGGAAAAACACATATGCTCACAGCGGACCGCCCGGCTCCACCCGGTCACCGTGCTATGGGTGGGGGCGGGTCCAGTCCGTGGGGCGCCCTCAGCACGGCCCACAGCAGAGCAGCCGCGGGGCCCACAGCGGAGCAGCCGCGGGGCCCACAGTGGAGCAGCCGTGGGGCATGCGCCCCCATCGGGGTGCCCTCGGTGACCCTTATGGCTCTGTCCCGTTGCCTCAATGCCGGAGGCCGTTTCTTCTCCTCCCACCTCCTGATCTCTAGTATTACTGTTCCCCACCCCTTGCAGCTGGGCATTGGACGAACTTACAATTCTTGGTATAAGGGCTTGAAATCTCCTGGCCATTCTCACTGTGTTAGTTCAGGGTATGAACTGAGTTTAAAGATTAGTTCTAGAATAGAGTTGGAGGATTTTCTCGGGTCTGCTGTATAGAGTATGTTGTTGTTTTTCAGACTCCTGGTCTGCTGCTTTTCCCCTAATTTGTTGCTATGGGTTCATGCAAGGTTCTTATGTGCAAGCTGTAAGGAGACCCTTTTGGTGCCCACATTAATAGTTTGGGGTGAGTCCTGAAGATTGTGGATTCGTCCCATTGTTGCCAGGAACAGGCGGTGCTTGCTCAATCCTCCGAGACTCAAGGTGCTCCCAGAGAGAGTTCAGGGTGGGAGCTGAGTTCCGGCAACCCAGCTGGTGCCTCCTGCCTGATGTTGGAGTGAGAAGGGTGTGGAGCCACGCAATCTGCTTCCATCTGCATCTCCCTCCCGTTGCAGTGCTGGAGCCCCCGTCCGCTTCTCGGCCGGATCCCTGGGAGCTGCCATGGCTCGCTGCTGAGGTTCCCCGCTGCTCTCCGCCAGTAGCGGCTCACTCAGCGGAGAGGCAGGGGGTCACGGCTTCGAGGCAGGCGCAGAGCCGAGCATGGCGGGCTGTGTACTAGTTGCATTGATTCTCTCCAGGCGCTGATTAGGAAGGTTGCCGCAGGGTGGGGACTCTGCCCCAGTGGCTGTTGTAACTTCTCATTCTCACACTGGGTTCGACAGCTGCTCCTGACCGCCATTGCCTCTTTTCCTGGCTGCGCCCTCCCTTCTCCAGCCCTGGACCAGCTCTCGGAACTCTGCTCTCCCCTGGCCGAGTTAGGAGGCTTCTGTGAGCGTGGGTCTCCGAAGCTGAAGTTTCCAACACCGGAATGAGGGCGTGGGCCAAGGGTGTGTTTGGAGCGGTGACTTCCTCCTTCTCCTCTGCCTCTGACTGCGCCATGGCGAATCTCCGATCCTTTCCTCCAGAATAGGTTTTGCTTAGTCTTCAATTCCCATTTCAGATCCTTCCTGAGTTCGATACCCACCTCTTTCCTTTGTGTCTCACATGTTGCTATATTCCTATATTCCTTTGTCTGAGTGGCATTCCTCCGGGAGGTTCTCTCTCTGCTGCCTACCCGGCCGCCATCTTGAAGTCCTCTCGTAAAATTTATTTAGTTATTTGTTTCTTTCTACTGAATTGACCATTACATTTCTAAAGTTCTGAAATGGCCAACAGACCATAGAAGGATACCACTTTAGGCTCCTGCTTGAAACCAACAGCTACAGAAAACTGCTGGCCTTGATTCAGGGCCATTGGGAAGTCATAAAGAGGAAGTGAGTTAATGATCCTTATTGGCCGGACTCTAGCCACTGTGCTTCTCTTCAGAGTCTCAGGAGTGCCATGCGCCTCCAGGGTTGTTGGCCTGGCCAGAATTAAACCTCTGCTTGGTTCTTGCTAAGAAAGCTGGACCCGAGAAGCCCATAGGGCTTTGTTTACAGCTGTCTCTGGTTGAGTCGCCAGGATCTGTGTTCAGAACGTTTCCAGAACGTGTTTAAATCTCCCCTTGGAGTGCTCAGGGAGCTGCACCAGTTCATCCCAGTTACTTGGAGACCCTGGAGGGTCACACGTAGAAGTAGAGCCAGTATTAAAGAGGGAAAGTTGTGAGTTCGGTGATTTTCCTGCTATTTGTGGTCTTTATTAAGTTTTAGTGTGCACAAAAAAGTTACTCAAAGTTGGTAAGCCTCAGTTTCCCCAAATATGGGAAGAATGCCTGAGTGTCCTCTTCTAGAGGAAGTAGGAAAAATTAAAATGAGTTAGCACATGAAAGTGGTTTTGAAAACAGAAATAATAAAATGATGCTATCGTGAATTTGTCAAGTTAGTTTATTTTCCCTAGTAATTGCAGATCTTTGAACCTGAGGACATCATGCTATGCAAAGAGATCAGATTGCAGCCCTGAGATAAAGCAGCTTAGGGAGAGGAGCCAGGCCAGAAAGGGCCCTTTGTTCACAGATGCTCTCTCACTGCCGACAGGGGAAGCTTGGGAGCAGCAGGCTGGCCCCAGGAAGTCCCTGGGGTCAGTGGTATTGAGTGGGGTTACAACAGTTCCTGGTGGTACAGTTGTGGCAGGAACCAAGAAACAATCTGCAGATGCTCTGGAGCTGCTGGCCGAGCCTGTGGCTCTGCAGCTGTAATGGGTCACAAGAGGGCTTGGATGTGTCCCAGCATTACTCAGCCTGGGGAATGGTTATTTCCCTTACTCTGAAGGAGGTGTGGGTGTATATGTGACTGAATGCGTGTGTGTGTGTGTGTGTGTGTGTGTGTGTGTGTGTGAGAGAGAGAGAGAGAGAGAGAGAGTTTGTGGGTAAGTGCACATGTATTTATGTGCAGGCACACGTGTGTGTATGCCTGTACAAGTACGGGTGAGTTTGTGTGTGAGTATACATGCATGTATGTGGGCATGTTTATGTGTGCACGTGTGAGTGTGTGCATTTTTGGCTCCGCTAACCCATATCTTTCTCTGGGTGACTGTGATACGGAAGTCAGTATCATTAAATATCTGTTCTTCACTTTTGTTCTCAGGGCAGGAAGATCCCAACAGTTTGCGCCATAAATATAACTTTATTGCTGATGTCGTGGAGAAGATTGCTCCTGCTGTGGTTCACATCGAGCTGTTTCGAAAGTAAAGAGAGACTTCCTTTTTCTCTATAACTTATGCAGCTTTTAGTGATAAATGTCCTCATTAGCAAAACACCAGAACTAATTTTTTTGAGTCATATTAAAGTGTCAAAGTGTCACTGAATAGATTCCTTGATCACGATAAAGATTTCTCCCCTAGGATATTTTTCCATCTGACTACTTAAATCTACACTCTTGACCCTTCAGATGTTTTAAGAACTTCTGGCTCTGAAGAATCTCTAAGAATATTTCAAGTGGAATTTTTTCATGCATTGCCAAAATTGATGTAATGTTTAGTTTTTTAAATGTTAGACCCAGCACATAAGGAAACAATGCTCCTGTAGAACATTGCTCCCATGTGTTGAAGTCTCATTGTAAGGTGTTTTAGCCTTAATAGTGCTGTCCCTTTGGGTTCTAGGCTGCCTTTTTCTAAGAGAGAAGTTCCAGTGGCTAGTGGGTCTGGGTTCATCGTGTCAGAAGATGGACTGATTGTGACGAATGCCCATGTGGTGACCAACAAGCACCGGGTCAAAGTTGAGCTGAAGAACGGGGCCACCTATGAAGCCAAAATCAAGGATGTGGATGAAAAGGCAGACATTGCACTTATCAAAATTGACCACGAGGTGAGTGAGCACCCAGTGTCTTTCAAGCATGTGGGTGGCCCACTGCTAGCTAAGTACTGAACTGAGTTCTCAGGCACCCCAGCCATGCTTTTGGCATGACCCAAAGATGGCGGAGGGACCTGAGCTCTCTGATTTCCTGGGGTGCCCAAGGGGGAGAGCTGCAGCACCTAGACCAGTCAGGTCTGTGCCTAAGGGGGACCGGGTAAGGGAACAGGGGCTTCTAGGAGAAGCTTGCTATCTGATCAGAACTTTTAAAAATAGCCTCTTACACATTTATAAAACAAAGTAACAGGTTTGTATAGTGAAAAATTGAGTCTTTTACCCACTCCTGATGTGGAGGCATTTATTAAAATTTGTGTTCATTTTTATAGATATATCATGGGTCATACACATAGATACAGAATGTGCTGAGTTTCAGAATGAGCTGTCACAATTATGTAAACAGCTGCTTTGAAAACAAACCAGGTCTACTAAATTAGAGTCTTTGTAGGGTTATTAGAGATGTTTGCAGTTCAGAAAGTTTTGGAAATGATTGAATTACAGTTCAAGGACTTCTCTATAGAACTTCTCAGTAGACTGTAGTATTTTCTCCAGGTGTAACTCTCTGAGTATACAACTTTGTGTGTGCGGGGGGGTGCAACGGAGAAATAACTCAGTTTGGGAAATGTTGTATTTGAAAAATGCTTTCGGGCTTAGGGATGTAGCGCGGGCTCTGGTTTTAGTCGTCAGTATTACAAGAGGAAAAGAATGCTTTCATTTAGCAAAGTCTTCCTATGTGAAATTAAACCCAGTTTGTACTGGATCATCAAAAATTGTCCTTCTTGTCATGTTGAGTACAGAGGCGAGTTTGTTGTGTGGCAGGTGTGCTGAGATTGCTGTTTGTAGCTTCTTCACGTCCTCCAAGTTTTCTAGACTTCGGGTGGGGAGGGGGAATCAGGTTAGCTGGGATCCTGCTGCCAGTCCAGGAAAAGACCCTGAAAGGTCTTCTCATCAGCCCTCTGCTTGCTTTGCCTCGCTGTTGGCTTTGCAGGCAAACAGGTGTGGCATTTGACAGACTCTTTGGCTGTCAGTGGAAATAGTTCTGTATACCATTTGGGCAATAAGATTCTGGATTTTTTTTGTTTTAATAGCACCAGGCTGCTGCCCCATCCTTCACAGCCAGCCTTTTAGAAAACCATGGCTAAAACATTTATACCCTTCCAGCAGCATATTTCCTTTACCTGTCTGAGGCTATATAGCCAGACACAGGCTGAAGAGGCTTGAGAGATCTTTGTGAAGTCACAATTGTGCGTTACATCTGTTTGGTAACTGTGGAATTTCTAGCAAGAACTCCTGTTTCAAAATGTATTTTTTGGTCACAAGATTGTTGGGTCGGGTTCTGCCTTCATCTCTAACTATCTGTGAGATAGCTATTTTATGTCCATTCTGTGGAGGAAGAAACAGGGCTCAGAGAACATAAGTAGCCTGAATGAGGCCATATAGGTGCACCTAATTACCCCAGTCTCATAAGACAGCCAGGGTGCAGTTCCCCAAGTACCCAAGTCCGTTCACAGAGATGCAGCCTGGCCTCTGCTTGTGACGGGACAGCTTGGCCTTAAATAGGCCTTACAAGACTGGTGCATCTGTTTAGGAATACTGCTAGAAAGGTGTGCAGGATGTGGTAGTCTAACCGGAAGGAGGCTGCCAGAATAGCACAGCCTGTGGCCACACGTGGGACTTTGAGCTTCACCGAGCCCTTGAATGGCAGCCAGGATGGGTCATCTGTAGGCAGGGCTCTGGCCTGCGTAGTACGTGCGCTTTCCCCACAGAGTAAGTCCGTGTTTGGAATGTGTGGGTGTATACCGTGCAACTGCTTCTGGCCCAGGGATATTCTGTTCAGATTTTGAGCTAAAAGGGAGACAAGCTTGAGGGCAAGGCATATCCAGGCAAGAAGCAGAGGATCCCAGTGGAGGGGGCGTGCAGAGGGCTTTGGAGCCAGCTCCTGTTGTCCCTGGGAGTTGAGCTCTAGAGCCAGCAGACTGCTGTTTGACATGGGTTGCAAGTGCCCCAAAAACGTGTCCTTGAAAATTTAGAATTGAACGGTGTGGCTTTTTGAAATAGAATCAGAAATGAAAGGATATTAAATTGCAGACAACCACACAAAAGCCCAGTTTCCACTGACTAAACTGCTCTTTTTTTCTGTTTTGCTGATAGAAGTAGGGGAAAAAGTCATCTCTTCCAGCCCTTTCTCTTTTGTCCTCTTGTTTGTGTGAGAGTCATTTTGAGGGGAGACTGGCTTGTCAGAAGGCTTGGATTGGAAGGAGCCGGCATGTAGGCCAACAAGTCCTAGCACCAATTTACTTAGCTTGTGAGGTCATGTATGCCGTAGGCAGCAGTTGGGTGTGAGCCTGCCTGGCATTGTGTTGTTTTAGGGACAGGGACAACACCCAAAAAAACAGATCAGAGAAACTCAGAGAAGACAAAACAGGAACGAAAAACATGGAATCTGGGAAGGACAATCATTACCAGTGGCACCTTGTCATGTGAGGCTGTGGCCGAGGATCCCTGGGGCCACATAAGGATAATGTGATGAAGCTAGTGTGACCACCCACGATATCCAAGGGCCCAGTGACCAACCACGTGGCCCATCATCCGGGCCCAGTTCCACCCAGCACCCCAAGTTCCCTTGGCCCTGCCGCTGTTCTTCCTGAATGTGGCATTCTTGACGCTTTTAAGCAAAGCAGAAGGTACTGTGGACATCTGCTGTTGTCGCTTGATAGTGACCTAGCTCCTTTTCTGGGAGCAGCAGCCAGCATCTCCTTCAGGGATCTGCCTCTTTCCCACTGGACAGCCAGGTTGGACCATCGGTTATATGCCTGCCTCCCCTGTGGCCAAGGTGTGGACGCTTGACTGGTGAGGGCAAGATGTTGCCCCTGGAATTGCAAACGCAGCTGCATGCATCCACAGTGGATTAGCTTAGGCTTGGTCTTGGTGGCCCCTACAGTGCCTGGCGGAGCACCGCCTGAGCTTTACCAGTGGAGCCCTGAGTCTGCCCTTCCTCTCTCTTGAAGCCCTCTTGAGGTCTTCATGAACTAGGATCTACTTGGCTTGCAGTTGCTTGGAGATGTTTCTGGGCTTGTAACCAAAGACCTCTTCCGCGTCTTTCTGCCGAGTAGACATGTGTGCACTCGCTTTGCTGCTGTATGTTGAGACACTGGAGAACATTTGGAGAAGGCTCATGGGTGGCCCCAGCCTGCCCGCCCCACCACGCTGGAGAAGGGGGGGATTCCCTGCAATCCATCCTTCCCATCTGGCTGGTATCCCTTCCTGTGCTCCTGTCCTAGAATTGAAAGTTCCCTTTCTTAGGAACCCTGGATGGGGCTGTTGTTAGTCTGGGAAGGGAATACAGCCCCAGGAAGTAGGGGGAGTATGCATGTAAACATTTTAATGGAAAGCAGCTTTGAGGGCAAACTAGTTCAGCTTTAGACACAAACTGTTTCCAAATGTGCTTAATATGTGCCACTGGCCATGTGTGCAGAATATTTTTAATTTTTATCCAGTGGCAACATTTTGCCTGTGCAGCCTAGAGAAAGACAGAGATATGGGGCTGGGGAGGAGAGAAATGTCAAAAGTGAGCTGTTTGCTTTTATTAGGCCAAAGCACAGGCCAGGAATCCTGGGTGGTACCAGTCAAGATGGGCAAAGAAAGCACTTTCCTTGCAGCTGCTTTGCTGGCTGTGCCAGTTATTTCAGATGGTGTCATCCCCATTCTGTGTAAAGACTGTATAGATTTTCCAGCGCTCTTACAAGAGATTTTAACCCCTTACTGGGGCCACCCTGCCTGAACGGAGCCCCTCCTCCCTCTGGTTCCTCACCTGCCCCCTCCACTCCTCACGCTCTCTTGCTCAGCTCCCTGAGGCCTCTTCCTTTCCTCCGGGGCATTTTCTTCCATTCCTCACAACCCAGAGTTCCCTGTCCTTCAGGTCTGACCCACAACATGGATGTAGCTCCCCAGCCCCCGAGTCTCTCCCCCATAAGAACCCTCATCACACCCCATTGTTTTTCCCTCCTTATCTCTTTATCACCGTTGATCATTGTCTCATTTATTTATGTGTGTGTGTGTATTTACTTTGAGATTATGTTCTCACTCTATTGCCCAGTCTGGTCTCTAACTCCTGAGCTCAAGTGATCCTCCTGCCTCAGCCGCCACTCACAGCTTCATTTGTTTTTTATTTTTTAATGTTTTTTGGTCTTTTTGAGGCAGGGTCTTGCTATGCAGTTCAGGCTGGCCTTGAACTCACAACAGCCCTCCTGCCTCAACCTCCCAAGTGCTAGGATTACAGGTGTGTGCCACCATGCCCCACTTCATTTGTTTTTTTTTTATTCAACTCTATCTCTGCTGCTGGACTGTGAGGGATACATTCACCTATCAGTGCAGTAGGTACTTGACAACAGTGTCCTGAGTGAGTGAGGTTTCGGAGCCGTGTGCTCTGAGGAAGGCCACACCCACCGTTCCTGGAGCAATGAAGAGAGGAAGGCACCAGGGTCTGCTCCCCAAGCTCCTGCCCCCTCTCTGATGAAGAGATTGAGCAGCAAGCTGGGTGTGCACACCCCGTGTCTCAGCTAGAGACCCCGGAGGTGGTGCACGCCTGTAATCCCAGCGCTTGGCAGGCTGAGGCAGGAAGACCGTTATGAGTTAGAGACCAGCCTGGGCTACAAAGTGAGCTCAAGGCCAGCCTGAACTGTATAGTGAGACCCTGTCTCAAAAAGCAAAAAAAAAAAAAGAAGACCCTGCAGCATTGCCAGGGCTACAGTGGGTCTGTGGACTTAGGTAACTCAAAGCACTGCTGAGGCAGCAGGGTTTCCTGTGGGTGCTTTTCCTGACGCCAACCACCAGGTAAATATTTGGAGACAGCCTTGTCCAGGCTTGGGGTGGTTTTCTTCCTCACCTCGAGCCTGGTTGGTCTCTCGCCACCTTCAGACCAGTGGCCTCCACAGACCTGTTTGAAGTGGCCCAAGCGCAGCTCTGAATGCTGGGCTGCACTGTTTGCAGAAGGTCCTCTTACAGCTGGGCTGCTGACAGGGCAGGAGGGCCAACACTTGATCATGAGGTTCAGGGCAGAGTCACCTGAGGGGCGAGGGGACTGGACCTCTCACATCCAGGTCTCTCCAGGCCCTGCTCTGAGAATTTGGCCTGGTGTGTAATGAATCTGTACTTATTTGAGTGAGGAGGGTCTGGGGAGTGTCTGGGGACAGGCAATGGCCAGAGAGGGAGGTAGCGTAGTGCTCCTTGTGACTCATGCCTGTTCTTCTCAGGCAACAAGATTGTCAGAGGCCGCTGACTAAGACACAGGCACATCCAAGAGTGAATCAGTTAGCACAGAGCCTGCACACCCTCTGGGGTCTGTTGTGTATACGCGTACTCCTACTGGCATAGTTACCCCTTATTTTGTTTTGGTATTTTTCCACTTTGTATTCTCCTCCCCACTCCCTCTGCCCTGTGCTTTTTGTGGTCTTTCTCTCCTGGAACTCAGAGGGCTCCCGCTGCATTTGCTAAAGATGCCACAGAGCCTTTGACTCCTATTACAGAATTGATTCTTACCATTTTTAAGGGGAAAGGAATCAATATTTCATGAGAGAATGGAAGTCCAGACAGTGAAGCGGAAGCTGGCTTCTTACTCCTCTGTACCAGCCCTTGTCCGGAGGTGAATAGGGACGTGACTTCTCCTTGTTCTGATCACAGCTCCTTTTGTGAAGTATTTTAGTTCCCTAAATTGCAAACTGGAGCCCTGTGTGTTCTCTGGCCCAGATTCAAGAACTTAGTTGATTATTAAGGAAATTCTTTGGCTCTATTTTTCTCTTAATATGGTAGTCCCTTTTTTTACTTGGGCATTCTTTTCAGGGAATTGGGTAAAGGCTGTTATTCATGGTCCTGACAAAGCAGTTTTGGGTCACTGGGATCTGGATTTCTAAGTGCTCCATTGGGAAGTCTCTTATCCTCCTCACTTTGTACCAGGAGTGGGGGTAGTTCATTTCGTTTGGTAGTTTAGTGAGTGTGTGACAGTGTTGTGGAATCTGGGGTTGACCAAGTAGACTGTAATCCAAATCTGGCCCCACATCTACTTTTGTAAATTAAGTTTTATAGGAACACAGCGATGACCATTTACTTATGTGGAGTCTGGGGCTGCTTTTACTCTGTACTGGTGAAACTGATTAGTTAGCATGGAGACCATATGGCTCATGAGGCCAAAAATATTTGCTTTCTGGTGCTTCCTAGAAAAAGTTTTTCAACCCTGGTGGTGGATGATGTCCTTGACCTACAAGAGCTAAGGGTGGCTGGGAGATAATATGCTTATAAGCTCCAACCAAGGTGAAACACTTAAGTGAGCAAGGGAAACAGGGGCCAGAGAAGGGGCTTTCATTTGTTCTCTTGGGGGGATTATGCTTCTTTAGTAAAGACGGGGCTTTAGTCTTCTAAATTAAAGCGGAGGAAGACCTTATGTTTGTCCATTCTGTGAGGTTGGTAGAAAGGAGGTTACTGAAATTCCAACCTGTTTACACATGGTTTGTCCAACTTAGCATCCTACTGGATCTTTTAAGGCCTTGTTCATTAATTTCAGTTATTCTTTTGCTGATACCATTTTTTATTCCTGGGTTCTTTGAGTATAACTGCTTAGTGGTGTTCATTTGCGGATTTTCCTAATTTGTATTGAACGTCTCTCTTGGCCAAGCTCTCTGTTAGGTGCGGAATATACTGTAGCAACAATGCACAAAAGCCATGAGGTTTAAGATCTGGTGGGGGAAACAGGACAAATGAGATAACTTTGGTGGCAAGTACAAGGAAGGGAGACACAGAGCAGAGGAGGCAGAAGGCATGGGGCTGGGAAGCTGTTGTGCTGTGCTCAGGAGCTTACCCAAGGAAGGATGGCCAAGCTGAGCTATAAGGGACATAGAGCCAGCCACGGGGGACAGATGGTGAGCGGAGAGTTGTAGGTGGAGTGAATGTTCTTTTTGTTTCAGCCTGGAGGACCTGGATCTTGGATCAAGTATAAACTCATTTTGTAGTGAGTTTATCGGAACCTTTCATACCACAAGCCAGCATTTCTGGTTTGCTGGTTTCTCTGTGTGTTTGCTGTTTTTTCTTGGCCTTGGTTCTTTGGGGTTCCTGCTTATTTTCTAGAAATCTCCAAGGTCTTGTATAGTCAGTTTGCTGAGTGTCTGGCAATGCAAAGCATCCAGAAGATTTGATCCCTGTCTCATTTGTGGCAGAAGGATACAGTTTCTCATAACTTGTTTCCTAAAGCCACACAGACCTCTCTAGGGCAAGAGAGAAATAACACTGATTATCCTAATAAACACACTAATTAACAAGTCACTTTTGTCAAACAAGGCACTGGGATCTGATAACAGAAACATGTGACTCAGGGTATTTCCCTCTTTGTTTTGTCTGCCATGCCACTCACAGAAAGCATTAGCCCTCCCTGTGACTGCATTTTGCCACGAATATATATTTAATTGTAGCATGTCCTTTGTCACTGACCAGGTCAAGTTATTTTTATACAGAAGAGTTCTACATCTTTTAAATATTTTTAAGTAAATTTAGAGAGAATGCTGTAGCCTGAGCAGTGTCCCTGCACGCAGGATCTTAGAGGGTCATGAGTACTGAGGAGCCTGAGTGCCTTTGGCTCTGTTCAACAGATACCGAGGCACGACTCTTCCGGGTACTGAGCCTCCAGGCAGGTAGAGGCACGGCCCACATCCACCATTTACAGCTGCTGGACAGAAGCTGCTCCTTTGGCTTTTCAGATCTGCACCTGCAACCTTACAGATGGCCATAAGGCAGGCCACATCCGAGTCATTTGCCCCGACTGGAAGGCCAGGCCCTGGCTAACCCAAGCCTTACCCACGTTGAAGGTCCCAGTGGACCTTTTAAGATCGCATTTGCTCATTCATTCCCTTCTCCATGGATTTTGTAAATATTTATGGCACATCCGCCATGGCCAGACAGTACATAGCGGCATCTGCCATGCTGAGGTCAGTGGGTGAAAGCAGGTGGATCAGAGGCCTGATGTATGAAAAAGACAAAAACGACACTTGGTCAATGCAATGTTTTTCTTCCTCTGGCTGCCACAGAATATATGTAGTTACTGCACGATAGGCTCCTGGATAGAAGTGTTGACGTTTTGTGGTTAAATGGATATTTGACATGGCAAACATTTCTTGATATGTCTTGAAGGAGACTAAATATTATGGCTGTGCTCATAAACGGTGAGGAGGAAGGTGATCCTGTGTTTTCTTTGTGCTCCTTCCCTCTCTGTTTTTGCACAGCCAGCCTCTGTTTCCTGTCGCCTTCCCTCTCCTCACCTTTCTTACCTCTCCTCCCATGCTGCCTTTCATCCATCCTGCTTGTTTGCTTCCTCTCTAGGCAGCTGAGAAAAGGCGTGACGGCAACTCGATGACACCTTTCTTCTGGGCCTGGATATGTTGGTGGTGGTCTCAGTGCCCGTACAGCAGGTCCTTCCTGCCCTGACCGCTCAGCTTGGAGTCCCTCCTCCGTTTACCAGCCACCCTTGCCCTTTGTCACTGATAACTTCCGTGCTCTCCAATCCAAAGCCTCAGAGTCTCGGTCTCAGTCAGTTCCGTGAGCACGTGAGCTGGGTACTCAGAAAAGCCCTGTACCCTGAGGGCATCGTCTAAATTTTATCTTTGATTTGTGTTTTGTACTAGACATCTAGTGAAAAGGTGGAGTAATCTGAGGGGGCTGAGAGCCTCAGCTCAGGCATAATCCCTCCTCCATTCCCCTTCCCCTCCCTCCCTCCGTGTGCTGGGTTCTGAGCCTTCCCAGCCCCGTCTCCTGAGACCTCATTCTCTGCCTGGCCTTCCTTCCTGTCTCTGTGCAGTGGTCACTGCTACCTCCCACCCCTGGGAGAGGGGCAGGCATGGCTGTTCAGGTTTGGGTGGCACGCCCCACAGCATCTTGGGACAGTGCATGTGCAGGGCTCAGGCTGATGCCGCTGAGCAGGGACAAGCCTCTCCCACCCACATCTAGTGTGTGTAACCTGACAGAGGTGGCAGTGCCCTCGAGGGTGTCCATTGTGCAGAGGTGGGAGAGGTGGGGCCTTGGGAAGGAGAGATGCCTGCCTCTGTCCCCCAGTGGGACACAGTGCTTGGAGAGCTGCGTTGTGAGGTTTGGTAGGTATCTACACTTGCCACCCTTGTGATTGTCTTTGCGCTCGAAGGACAAAAATAGCTAACAATTAAAAAAAAATCAAATGGGGGAGGGACTTATATACCAGTACCTTTAACATTTTAGCCCATTTTGTGATCAAGGGGCTTGAGTTTTATTTTATACTGGGCCTTGAGCATGATGTGACAGGTCCTCAGAAAATCTTTGGTAACTCGGTCCACAACCCACGGGTCTGCCACCTTTCCAGCAATCCTCACCTGCTCATCTGCTTCTGTCCCACTAACCCAGGTTAGGGTGCTCCCTCTCTCTCATTAGGTCCTTAGATGTGAGCGTTCTTCCCAGGACTCCTCCATGCCTACTCTGTTTCCCTTAGGAGGCATGTGAGTCCCTGGCACAGCTTCTTCCTGGGTACAGGGACATGCCATTTTCTCCACTGCATATTTTTTAAAGAAAATGAAAGGTTAGCATAACTGTTTCCAGAAAGCACATTGAATCACTCAGTTGAGTCTCAGCCAGATGCTGCAGCATCAGCCTTTGAAGCAGACTTCACCCAACATAGCCAGGCTGGAAGCCCCAGCCTCTGCACATGCGTGTGCTCGACAGCTGGCGGATATAGTAGGTTCTGCAGATTCAGCAACAAAAATAAGTTTGTAACTGAGAAGCACTTTGTACCGTTCAAAGGAGAGAAAGAAGTGATTGACTTGGCTCATTAGGTTAAAGAAATTGCCAACGTTTCCTTTAGCTGTAGTTTTACGGGTTGGTTTTATTGCTCTTTTCTCCAGGCTTCAGGGAATGAGGTCACAGTGATGTGAGCACTGGAGGGGTGGAGGGCTGTTAGGTGGAGGCCGAGCTGGTGGTGGCTGTGGCTGTGCAGGATCCTCCCTGGAGGACCGTTGATCAAGTCACTATCTAGAAATTCTAGGACTCTACTGTCCCTCACTGCTGTAGAACTTTGCAGGGATCCTCTGACCTCACTGGAAATTGTATACTAAGAGATTTATTAAGGTCCCTGGGGCCTTTTTGATCTTATCCATGTAACTATTGTCTGGTAACAGGATTTTTGGAAACAACCGAGTCTTCTGGGAAGAACCCTGATTGTCAGAGCAGAGGTGACCGTTATCACCAGGCTCACTCCTTTATTTTAGAGGTCATAAAGTTGATACCCAGAGAAGTTAATCAAGTGGCCCGCGCCCACAGAATGAGTTAATACAGCACTCAGACCAAACGCTGATGTCCTGCTGAGCAGAACAATGTTCTCTCACTTATATGGAGTCTGAGATGCAGTGCACGCGTGTATGTGCACATGGGCACATCTTCACTTCTGTACCACGTTGGTAGACATTGGATAGAAATCCCCAGGGGAGCCATCAGCACAGGCGTCTCTCAGCACAAGCTCAGTGAGGGTTCACTTCAGCTCAGTTACCGGAACCTGTGGCGCATGTGGAACCCTTGAAGCCAAGGCTTTGAGCTGGGCCTGTCCCCACTCCCTGCCAGGGCTTGGCTGAGGGTAAGACTGATTCTCCAAAGGCATCACGGGAGAAACAGCACAGCCAGCACTTTACCGTGAGGGTGCGCTAGCTCAGCCTCCTTTGTGTGGTCCGTAATTGTTCTTAAGCTCGTCTGTCACCCTGTTCTGTTACACCCATTCTGTGGATCACCCGGTGGTCTGATCTGGAGCACAGAGCTGCTCTTTCCTTCCTGGCTGATCATGTGTTCTGTGCACCTGGGTGTTGGGCTGGTGGGAGCTTCTGGAGGGAGGATTGGACTTGAGCCCCCATCAGGAAATTGGGGTGAAGCCCATCTTGTGTGTCCTCAGAGCCATTGTTGTAAAGGCTCTGTGTGTGACAGAGCAGGAAGAAGCAGCAGGTAAGTGCAGGTCAGGTGACCCAGGGGTACACTTGTCTACTGTGGGCAGCTTCTGCTTACATCACCCGCATCTGGACTGAACTGAGACATGTGTCCCAGCACAGACATTTTTGGATCTCTGCCTTTCTTTCAAGCAGGGTTCTCCTGCCCCACCACTCCGTAGAACTTGCATGGAGGAGGATACCCTTATTAGCATTCTTTCTAAATGTCAGGTTCTGCTATGAGAATCATCCCTGTTAGATGAACCCTTGTCCCCAGGCCTGGGAGTCTGTACCTATCTCCCTCACCTATAGCCTTTGTCCCTGCCAGCAGAGCTCTGAGTGTGTTGTAGGCTCATCATTGTCACCAAAGAGTGGTCCAGGGTGTCCTTAACAGCCAGATGCTGCTGGTGACCATGAAGGGTAACATGCTGAGGTGGCTTTGGGATTTCTTTTGCATTCCTATGGAGCCATATTTCCACATGGCATCCTCACATCCTTATGTGATGTCTGGAGTGGTGGTGGCCTTCTTGTGACATGAGAACAGCCTGAAGTTGATGGAAAAAAAGAAAACAGGAGACTCATTCTTGATGTTATCCTTGAGCCTTTGATGTTACCTACCCTGGCACTATCCTGCCCTCGGACAGCTGGCTATTCGGTTTATTTTTAAGCTGGGTTTTTTGTACTCATAACTGAAAACACTCCATTATGCGCAAATCATTTTCTGTATTGATATATACCTAGCCCTTGTGGAAGTTCCTGGGCTGAGACTCCCGTGGAGAGGAGGATGGACTTTGTCCCTTTTTTGCTCTGTGAGGCCTGTTAACTTGTGTAATGCTTCTGCCCAACAGGTGGGAAGCATGGAGGGCCAGGGCAGATGCACTGGTCTTCGTGGCCCTGCGCTATGCTCCTAGGAGGCATGCATTAGTATTTTTGGAGACTGCTTTCCCGTGTGGGGTGCTCTCTTTCATGTGGGCCATGTTCCCTGGAAGTGAAGCTGCGGGGCCTACTTCTATGGTTTGTTGTATCTAAGTGGATAGAAAGAGCTTTCTTTAACTGGGCTATGCACTGAGGTCTTCCAAGCTTTAGAATTAATCTACCTGCACTCCAATGCCCAGCCCCTCGGACATGGTTCCCTGAGCTGTCTCTTCACATACTTGGATGACAGTGCATTGAGTATTTGGGGTATTTTCCTAGAGTTGTTCTTGAAAACTTCAATACACCATCCAGCACCAGAAAATTACCTGCATGTCACCAGACAAGGTCCAGGGAGGTCTCCAAAGCAGGGTGGGGGAACCTTGACTAACTCCCCATATAGGATAGGTTGCAGGTTTGCTGACTTTCATGGCAGAAAAAGTTTTCAGGACTTGCCAGTAAGAGGCATAAAGGGATTTATTAGCAGAACTTGGCAAGTACATACCCAGAAAAAGAGTGCAGGCCCTCAAAAGGGAGAGAGGCACGTAATGGGCTCAAGCTGTACAAATTTATGAGATCTGAGAATAGAAATCTGTAGAAATCGTGACTGCCTGTGAAGAGGGGATTCGGTTTACAAGTGAAAGGGGAGGAGGGCGCATTCATTGCTGACGACCATCACAGGTAACAGTTGTAGCCCATCCATAGGGAAGGCCCCTTTTAGAGACAAAAAAAGCCAATTTATAAGTGGGAGGAATGAGCCAGGCTTATTGTGTCATTAAGGACCTTAGGAATTTTTGACTGGATTTGTGCCTGGAAGTACAGTTTTTATTAAAAGTATAATTGTAAAATTATGCTTTCACTTGTCTTCTACTTATCTTATTTTTCTATCCTGCCTCCCAGATGCATCTTCTTTTCTGCTGGTCTCCCAGGCCCCTGCATCCCATGATCATGAGCAAGACTGTGAGAACTCGCAGTGCAAGGCGCTCATGTTGGACTGTCCCTGGTCCTAGAAGGGTGTGGGCCCAGTATGAGCTTCTGTGCCTGATAGGGATCCTGAGGGCTTTGCTTCTTCACCTCACAACCTGTGTGGGCCTACAGCTTGTGTTTTCCTGTTCCCGCTGTGGTGTGAGACTGACATGAGCAATGAGACCCTGCAGGCCCTCTCTTCCTCTTCTTCCTCTCCACCTCCGCTGCCGTCAGGAGAAGGAGAGACGTCTGCCCTGTGTACTCTGCGGGCGTGCTTCTGCGTGCTTCCGCGAGGCTCCAGCAAGATGGGGAGATGTGTGAGTGACTGTTAGGAGAGGGACTGGTGTCTTGGACGTAGCCTGTGGCTGGGGCTGCTTCAAAGGGAGCCTCAGACAGAGTGTCTCCAGCCAGGAGCCTGGAGCCAGCTTTGATGTGGGCAGGGCAGGAAGCAGCCTGTGGACACAGAGCAGGGATACGAATGGGCGCGAGTGGCTCTAGAGTGCTGTGCGGCCTGTGCAGGTCAGGAGCAGTGTGTGGCTGTGCCTTCCAGCCGTGTGTGCATTTCGTCTCCCGTGGGCGTCCCCGTGGAGCACATGTCTAGACGGCGATGGAGTAAAGAGCTCAATTGCGAGCAGGAATTTGGCCAGCTGAAGTATGTATAGCTGCTGATCCCCATGTGGATGTGAAGGGAGCTGAACGGCCTGGTGCTCTCACAGCCAGCCAGCACCTGCGGGGAGCGGGGGCCAAATGGCCCCCCAAAGGCAGTTTGACCTCATGGCAGGCTGTAAATCTGGCCTAGCTGACATCTCGGCATCACGCCACTCCTTTTGCAGGGATTTCTGCCTATAATTAGACGTCTGGAAATTACAACTCCTGCATCCTGGGAGTCCAGGTTTGCTAGCTGAGAAATTTATTCTTTAGTTTAGCCAGGTTGCTCACTGGCTATGAGAAGTCCCTCAATTTCTAAGCCTCAGTTTCCACGTCTGTAAAACGAGGGGAATTGTGCCCTAAGCTTAAAGATTAGCATGCTTTGTTGGCTGACAAAGTCCTTTCTTTGACAGGCAAAGTGTTCATTCCTTTCACACAAATTCGGGATTTGTAGATAAGACCCTTTTCCCTGCCATTCATGTCTGCTTGCTTTGTGCTGCCTTATTTCATAATGTGTGACACATTTGAGTGGAATACAAACTTAAAATCAGGTGAAAATTGGAGCTGCCCTCCAGTGCAAGGGTTACTGAACGGCCACCGTGTAGTCACGCTTCCTCCTCTGCTGGAGTGAGGGCTGCTCTTTGGGGAGACTCACGGAGCTCTCATTATTGGTGTTCATCTTGTCTAAGCCTGTGTGCTCCCCCAAGTGTGAACAACTTTGCTACACTTGAGCCAGGCTTGTCTGTGGGGTGCTCTGAGCTCATGGTGTCTGCGGTCAGTATCCCCAGGAGGCCTGGCCCTCCCAGGACAATGATGGGCGGCCTGTAGGCCTCAATCCCTTCCCCTCTGCCCTCACAGCTTCCTGCAAAGTGTTTTCTCCTTCACAACATCTTCTGGGCCTGAGCTCAGACTTCAGAACTGAAGATAGGGACAGAGTTGTCATTAGGTCTCTGCAGACACAGAGTCTGGCACCCTTCCTAGGAGGCAGAGGCAGGGGCAAGAGCTGGGCTGGGGCTTGAGCTAACTGCTGATTAATATCTCCATGATGAGTCCTGCCCGGAGTCTCAGACCTGGTACCTAGGTTGTGGCTGAGATGTGTCTAGGCCACCATTTTGGGTCTGAGCTTGATGTGTGCAGGTACCGCTCCTTCTTTGGATGGCGCGGCCAACTTATCCAGGCAGCTTCTGTCACCTGTCCTTTTGCCTGCCCCTCAGGGCCAGCCGAGAGTGGCAGAGTGCACATCAGCAGACTGCCCCACCCGCAGGCTGTTATTGCTGAAGTCATTCCTGGCAGGGGCTGCTGGCTCAGGCCCAGGGTAAACATGTCCTGCTGAGCTCTCTGCGTGCCTTTGGACACTGAGGAGTGCAGGGCTGTGTGGGGAATGCTGCAAGGAGGGGGCAGGCCCTCAGGCTTCTCCGTGGATGAGGAGGCCCCCAGCCATTCTCCCCAGTGCCAAAGCTCCTCTGACTCCTGGGTGGGCTTGATGAGGTCCTGATTTATTGTGAAGAATTGTCTGGGACTCCTGGCTCTGTGCAGCTTCCATAAACATTGGGGATGGGGCTCCTTAGACTGGTTCCACACAGCAGCACAACTCTGCCTGAAGGCTTCCCTGTACCCTCAGGACTTGGGGGGCGGGGTGTGAATAGTGGGGCAGGAGTCCTACAGGCTCAGGATCCTTCCTATGCCCCTTGCTCTCTGAAATCACCACAGGCACGCTGAGCCCAAAATCCATGCCTTGGCCCTCTGTCATCTGCTCTGGAGGTGTCAGAGCAAGTCTGCTGGTAGCTTCAATGTGATCAGACCCTAAAATGACCTCCTGTCACCCCCTCCTCATTTTCCTTGACATGCATCCTGAGTATCTGTACCTGGAGAGCTTCTAGTGTGGGGATTGTAGCAGACTTCCAGGCCCCAGGAAACGGATGTGATCCGTGAGCTCAGTCCCACAGGGGCAGGTGTCTCCTAGTGGTCCCTCACTCCTTAGCATTCCATTGTGTCTGTGCACTGGTGCACCTCTTAAAATCACACAAGGCTGCCCTTGTGGTTACAGGGAAAGCTGCCTGTCCTGCTGCTTGGCCGCTCTTCAGAGCTGCGGCCTGGGGAATTTGTGGTCGCCATTGGAAGTCCATTTTCCCTTCAAAACACAGTCACCACTGGGATCGTCAGTACCACTCAGCGAGGTGGCAAAGAACTTGGACTCCGGAACTCGGACATGGACTACATCCAGACAGATGCCATCATCAACGTGAGCCACCTGCTCTCCTTTCTTCCACTAGCTGGGGCCTGCGGCAGGTGTTTGCCAGAGGAAAGCGAGGCTTAGGAACTGGGATTGAGTTAGGATCTTCGTAGTATTGTCAAAGCAGAGGACACCAAAGGTTGTCAGCACCCCACTGGCAATCGCTGCCATTTCTGTAAAGGGAACCTAAATTTTCTAAGGGCCATACTGAGAAGAGGTCCTCTGTCCTACCCAAGCGGGCATAATCAGTCCGCTGGCCTCTCAGCACACATGAGGACATGTGGCGCCCTCCCTTTCTGGCAGGAAAAACTCCCCGTGCACACACCCTGCACCCTCCAGGAGGCGTGAGCCCTGCCTGTGACCAGAGCCCTTGGCCACAGGCAGAGCATTAGGCCTGCACCATTCCATGTGGCTGCCTTTATGAAGCTGGGGACTGTTTTATGACATTCCCTAATTAATCTCTTGAACATCTCATTTCTCCGCTCCAGCTCTCCCTGAAGGATTGGTGTTTCTGAGAAGCAGTTCTCTCCCCACCACATCTGTCTAATAAATAAGAAACACTGTGTTTTGTATATTTGATGTCTCTTCTAGCCCCTTTGCCCTGAATTTATGTGTAATCTGCTTGAAGTCTGGGAACTAGAGTAAACCAGATGGGTCCCAGCCCCAGCAGCAAGGCTGAGGTTCACCTCCGAGTGGGCTACCGGCCTCCTGCTAAGAGAAAGTGTTAGGTCCTGTCAGACCTCTGGGCTTCAGAGCCAAAAGCTTTCCATTTATGTCACATCTGAGACTTTCTGAAAATGGTACAGTCCTTCTTTTCCAGCCAATTATTGGGTCAGCATTAACAAATATGAGGAAAGAACCCATACTCTAGGCGCGGTGCTCAGAAGGCTGCCGAAGACGAGCATAGATTGCGTTATATCATAGTTGTGTTATATCACAACTGTAACATTTTTATTTCTGTTTAATTTCAGTATGGAAACTCTGGAGGTCCCTTAGTAAACCTGGTAAGCCCTTTCAATGTCTGTGTCTTGTTTGTTTTTAATCTGTGCGTAGGCTACTTTGTTT
This sequence comes from Dinomys branickii, assembly GCA_004027595.1. NCBI lineage: Eukaryota > Metazoa > Chordata > Mammalia > Rodentia > Dinomyidae > Dinomys > Dinomys branickii. The sequence goes on from PVLD010002126.1 coordinate 160,979, forward strand.
TGCTTTTTTTTTGCCATATGAGCTTGCCAATACACATTATCTAATTCTTTAAAAAGGAGCTCTGGGATTGTTTCGTCTCTTTGCCCATCACCCACTGGACTTTTCTACAAGGAATCAAGGCCTGGGAACATAAGAGCTACAGGCCAATGCCCTGGAGTTCAGGTCCCGTCCAGGCAGAAGGGGAGCAGCAGTGCTGTGGGCCTGCAGGAGGACAGTGGCTCCCCTGGACCAAGCCTTCAGGGCAGTGAGGGGAGAAGAGCTGGCCTGGCTCAACACACACTTTCTTGGGGTCAGGGTGCCTCTCTGAAACATCTGGAATGCAGAGGAGTTACCCACTCAGAGCCATCTTGTCTCCGTCTGTGTTTAAAAGCTTACGCATAAAAAGTGAAACCTTTGTATCACAGACTATGTGCTGCTCAGGAAACTGATGCTGTCTTTAGCAAGGCCTGTGATGTCTTTAGTAAGTGCCTCTTTTCCCAGCGAAGAAGGCTCAGCTGTGCCCCTCCCTGACCCCTGCGTCCCCAGCCCCACCTTGCCCAGGGAGCTGCACTGTCTTGGCCGTGAAGCCCACCAGCCTTGGGCTCTAGGGTGATTGCTTCTGGCCTCAGCAGTCATCTCCAGGCCATTGGAAATGGAAGCACTGGAAGCGGTAGAGCAACTCCTTCAGGACTGAAATTTGGGAAGTGTATTTTGTGTAAAAAGAGGAAATACAGTGTCCTTTGAAACTATCCATGTACAGCGAGGTGACCACCAGCTTCCAATCTACAGTGTTTATCATTTCTTTGGAAGCCAAGTATAGCTAAGGCTGCCCAGGGAGCCCGATGCCCTCGTCTGCCACCCTGGGACCAGCTCCCGCCAGTCCCATCCCGTTCTCTGACATAGCCCTCCAACTTCTTTTTTTTAGTATTTTAATTTTACAAATTTATGAGGTGCTATATGGTGATCCAAAATATATTTATGCGTTGTGTAACGATCCAATCACGATTGTTCACATTTCCACTTCCCCAAGCATTGTTCAGGGGCTTCTTCCCTGTAAGTTCTCTACTCCCTGCTAGTGTTCGCCTGCTGCTGCCCTTCCTGGATTCAGTCAGCCACGTCCCTCTTGTTTTTCAGGACGGCGAAGTGATTGGAATCAACACTTTGAAGGTGACAGCGGGAATCTCTTTCGCAATTCCTTCTGATAAGATTAAAAAATTCTTAACTGAGTCCCATGATCGGCAGGCGAAAGGTAAGCAGGGGAATTTGGAGATTCAGTCCTGAGGCTTAGCTGCCCTTTGGAAGCTTGGAGAAGGGGGTGCCTACCCAGAACTGAAAGGGAGCCAGGTACCGTGGTGCACACTTGTGCAGGACGATTGAAAGTCTGAGGCAACTTAGTGAGACTCAAAATAAAAATTTCAAAAAGGGCTGGGGAAATAGTTCAGATAGAGCACTTGGCTGTCGTGTGCTAGGACCTGGATTTACTCTCCAGCACCAGAAAAGGGAAGACAGAAAAAGAAAGGCAGGAGGAAAAAGAAAAGGGTATGAATGTATAGTATAAGGCAATGGTGGTGACCCTAGGGCACACGTGCCGCAGCAGGCCATTTGTATGATCATGGGAATGTCACATGGTTCTCAGTCTAATGTGTACGAGGCACAAACCGTGATGATTTTTTTGTCTTGTTTCTCTTCATTATTCATCTGTGTCACTGCAGTGGGTAGGAATTATTAGTTTCATTCTGTTGATAAGGACTGAGATTCAGAGAGACCATTCGTTCTGCAAATGTTTATGGTTCTGCTGAGTCAGCCTGGGGCCTGGGCAGTGGGCTGCTCCACAGGGGCCCCTGCAGGCATGATTTTTACATTCTACTTGGGGAGAGACTGGCAGTAAAGAGTCTAATAAGATAATATCAGGCAGTAGCTAGTCCTGCCAAGAAAAAGAGGCATGGTGGATGACTAGAGAGTGACTAGAGAAGCCCATAGTGGAAGCAGTGTGGCCAAGGGATGCCTCCCCAGCTGCAGCCTGGTGAGGAGCCAGCAGGCACGCTCAGGGCGGCATTGCACACAGAGAAACAGTAGGTTGGCTGTAGACCCAGTGCATATGGCCTTTCAAGAGGTCCATGGGGCAGGAGCGCAGAAGCTGTGTTCATTAGACAGGACAGGTGTGGGAAGCCAGCCAGAGCTGGGGAAGCAAGGCTTACAGTAGGCCATGGTGCATTTTAACTGCACTGGGAATGGAGAAGTTCATGATCTGGGAGACATCTTTGAAAGGAAAGCCCACTTCGGCACCAGAAGGGGGCTGCTGTTCTGTGTGTGTACGTGTGTGTGTGTGTGTGTGTGTGTGTGGGTGTAAGAGCCAACAAAGAGGCTTGGCCAGTCACCCAGATGGAGGTCCCAGGGTTGTAGACCAGGGTGGCGACAGTGGAGTTGGTGCAAGGGGGTCCCATTCTGGATATCTGAAGAGCCTAGCGGCAGCCTGGAGAAGGGCCAGAGATCAGGATGAGGCAGCAAGACACTGGGGTCACTCCTAGGTTTTTGCCGATTGACTTGAATGATGGGACTCTTGGAAGGGCTCACAGCAGGTAGGGATCCACACCAGGATTGAACTGCAGCTTCACTGTGTCCCCCTTGGGTCCGGACCACATGCTGCAAGCTGGAGTTTTGGGGCCCGTGGCTGTCTGCTACTCCCACCAAGTGGGGTGACCGCTTGTCCCTTTGTTGTCACACTAGGCAAAGCCATCACCAAGAAGAAGTATATTGGTATCCGAATGATGTCGCTCACATCCAGGTGGGTAAATAGGACACGTATGTCTGCCCTACACTCAAACCTGAACTTCACAGCCCCACCCCTGCCCTGATAAACTGTACACTACTTTCAGGCCTTGAAACTTCTGCTAAAAATTAGGGCTCACTGGGAAAGAAGAGGGGCCATTGGACTTGGCCCCTTTTGTTTTACTCTTCATCTTTCTTTGTTTTTTTCATCTGGCCACCAGGAGGGTTCTGCCGTCATGTTGGAAGGCAGACCTGAACCACGGAGGGGCTGGTGCCCTGCAGCTCCCTCATACCTTCTTCCTTGCACCCCTTGTTCTTTTGAAACCCACATTCCAGCAGTACCCCAGTGGCTGCCCAGATGTTGGAGCACCTGCTTCCTGCAGGAATGCCAGGGCAGGCCCCACTGACAGCCACCATGACTGATGGGCTTGTTTTCCTGAGCTGTTGGAAGTCGCTGCCTGTGGTTGCCAGGCCGTGACATACTGCACTGTGAGCCCGGATGAAAAATAGAGGGTGACGTCACAAGTCCTGGTGACCGACCCAGCTGGCATGGCTGAACTGTCGTAGGTCAAGTGGGTAAAGAACAGAATATATTGACAAATACGCTGCTGTGAATTATTGTAATTACTAACTAGTGTCAAAATGTTGAGCTATTTACTAGTGTCAAAATGTTGAGACATTTTGATACATGTTATGCATGCTGGTACCTTTCCCAATATTCCAGTAGAGGGGATGATTTGCCAGGAAGAAAACCACATCGGTTGTTTTTGGAGCCAGGAGAGATGGAGGTGTAGGGAAGGAGGATGGGCTCTGGGCCCGGGTTTCTTGGGGTGTTCTACCAGCTCCTATGCTTCCTGGCTGTGACTGCTGAGTGCTCAGTGCCTTCTCCAGAATGACAGTGACAGTGCAGGTTCTTGAATCAGCAGGCAGAGGCAGCGATCACCCGCCACAGTAACTGTCAGGTGCTTATTCTGTGCCAGGCACTGGGCTGGGCACCTTACCTAGACAGCTGCATAACAGCCCATCCTGTGGAGCACTGTTAACTAGTCTCGTTTTGCAACTCAAGGTACAGAGGCTCAGAGAGGTCCAGCAAGTGCCCAAGGTAACACAGCTTGCAAATGGCAGATACATGACTGTAAACCAGGCCAACCATTTATATTTTACTGCTCTTTCAGTGGTAGCTATTATTAACTAATAATAAATAATGGTAATACCAATTATGATTAAAGTATTTCTCCACTATTACATAGTAAACCTTTGACTCTAAGAGGCACACAATTTTAAAGTAGAATCAGAACTCTTGGAAGAATTTTTCACTGGACTTGGGACAGGAAGGGAACTTTGGAGAGCCAAATGTCAGTAGAGGAAAGCCTGCTGGTACTTAACATTAACATGAATACTTTTTCTCCTGAGCAGCAAAGCCAAAGAGCTGAAAGATCGCCACCGAGACTTTCCAGATGTGCTTTCAGGAGCATATATCATTGAAGTAATTCCTGACACCCCAGCAGAGGCGTGAGTGAGAAGTGTCTTCCCTTTTCCTAATTTTTTTTTTTTTTTTTTGAGACAAGGTCTCCCTATATAGTTCCGGCTGGCTTTGAGCTCACTGTGTAGCCCAGGCTCAAACCTGCAATAATCTTATCTCTGCCTCACAAACACTGGGGTTACAGGCATGCACCACCACACCCGGCCCCTTTTCCTACAATGTAGTGGGACAAAGCAGTGTTCTTTTTCTATTGGTTCAGATGACTGTTTCCGCACCTGACAAATGTGGTTGGACATCTCTGTCCAACTCTGACTGGCCTGGGCCCAGGGTTCATCCACAGAAGGGCATTTCAGACCTTCAAAAGTCCTTATTCTGGGCTAGGCATGGTGGTACATACCTGTAAATCCTGGTTGCTCTGGAGGATAAGGCAGGAGAGTCTCAATTCAAGGCCAGCCTGGACAACTTAATGAGATCCTGTCTTAAAATTTAAAAAGGTCTGGGGTTATGGTTTAGTGGTAGAGCACTTGCTTAGCATGTGCAAAGCCCTGGGCTTGATACCCTGTCTGTCTGTCTCTCTCTCACACACGCTGATGCACACACATGTATCCTTGCTTTACTTGAGGTTATCTAGATAGGAAGAGCCATAGCAGGGTCCTCAGGCCTCTGGGTAACATGGCTGGGAGAGAGGGTTGATGGAGTAGTGTCCTCAAGATCTTAGGACCCATCTTCTCCCAGAGCCTTTTCTGTGTCTGTTACCAGACAGGCCATACCTGTCAACACCTTTAGAAAAATAATTCAGGTGATATCAAAATAACATAAAAGAAGCATCTCAGCCAACAATCAGGGCTTGTGACCTGTATTGACATAATACCCAGAGACAAGTGTTGATCTGGGGGTCGTAATCAAGGCTTTGGGAGCCAGAGCTGGCCTGCTGGCTGCTTTTATATGCCTTGTAGGAAGATAGGTTTTGTATTTTACATGGTTAGAAAAATTCCACAGTAATGATAGTGTGACATGTGGCAGTTTTATGAAATGCAGATTTCAGTGTTCTCAGGTGTTTCATGGAACACAGGTGTACCCATTACAAACTGTCTATAATGGTTTTGTTTTGTCATATGTAAAATGTAAAGTTACAGCTGTAGTAACGTGAATGTCTTCTCTAATAGAAGCATTCCGACTGTTTCTCTCTGAGTTGCACTACCCGCTATAAGCAGATTGGGCGTGGTCGTGGTATGTAGCAGATGGTACTTGGTAGATCATTGCCCTCTTTGGGATTAGTCCATTGTAATGTCACATAAGCGCCATAGGCATTTCTGCAGTGGACACAATTAATGATTTGGCCTAAATCTCTCAAAAGGAAATGTTTAAACTACTCTCTCCCAAGTTCATTGCCATGGCCCAGCAAAGTTTGCTCTGCACTTCTTGGTTCTAAGCTGTGCCTCTCTTTAATGTAAAGTGAGCTCCGGAGGAGTGGAGACGTAACCAGTGTGTTTCGCTTTGTGTTGTAGTGGTGGTCTCAAGGAAAATGATGTCATAATCAGCATCAATGGACAGTCGGTGATGTCTGCCAATGACGTCAGTGACGTCATAAAAAAGGACAGCACCCTGAACATGGTTGTCCGTAGGGGCAATGAAGACATCATGATTACAGTGATTCCTGAAGAAATTGACCCATAGACAGAGGCATGAGCTGGATTTCATGTTTCCCTGAGAGACTCTCCCGTGGACAATGCATGAGAACTCTGGGCTGCTGGCAGACGACACCCGGGACTTTTGACCGCCACTTTGATCTTTTGGTGGAAACACCCTGGCCAACAGAACCCTTCTTGATAGTTTGCAGGCAAAACCAGTGTAATGTTGCCGAAGTGCAGGCAGAAGCTCCGCCCTACTCTACCCTATGTATGCAGCGTGCTTTTTCTTGCCAGCTTGGGCTGTTCCTGCTTAGTCCACATTTGTCTCTAACTGAGTCATGATCCTAGTCCAACTAATGCATTTGATGTAATGCATAAATAACAGGAAGCTCTGGGAGCCAGAATGGTCCTAGGCCTGTTTATGCTTTGCTCCAAGTCAGCACCCAGAGGAGGCTGGTGCACCAAGACCACAAATGGGTGAACGATGGCTTCTGAGATGGCCAGAGTCGCCTCTTTTAGGATTCTCTTTGGAACGGGAAGTATGACTTTGAGTTTGAGCTATTAAAATATTTCTTCATACATTTCTGTCTGGTGTGCTACTTTTGACAGCTGGTTGCAGTCATTTTGCAAAGAGCATGGTGTCAGTGGGCTCTTCATTAAAACACATTGTCCATGCAACATTGAGCTCTCAGTCTTATAACTTATTTCAAAATCACCCCCATCAGATTTGCCTATTATACAACTCAGCCTGGCCCCAGTGGTTAATAAAGTAGGCCTCAAGGACAGTTCTACTTACATCTGGAGCTTTTCAAAATAACCAAGTCTGTTGACCCCATGCATCATGCAATCAGTTAACAAAGGTTTTCCGGGCTTATGCTCTGGACCCGGCACTGGGCCAAGTGTGGAAGGCCAGCCAGGGTAGGACAGATGCAGGACCTCCCTCCCCCGAGCCTTACCCAGGAACATAGGTCTCCTCCTGAAAGGCGGATGGTTTAGGAGACCATGCCACAACTCCAAGCCTGACCTGATGTAAATCCCCAGAATTCACAGGGCTGCAGCCACTCTCATTTATCCTGAATCTGAAATGAGAATTAGACCTTCATTCTCAGAGGATTTAAATGGGTTCCCTCAATATGTCTATGAACAGATGCAGCTGGAAGCCTGTAAGGCAGTTTTCTCTCCAGGAAAGTTTTCCGAGAGTTTGGAAAGCTGGACCCAAGATGACTGTTGCAAAACTTCAGCTTGGAAGTGTGCACAGGCTTATAGGTCCCTATGGCGAGCACATGCCAAAGGTGAGGCTGTTTATATCAAAAGCTGAGGGTCAGAAACTGTGTAGTGGTCAGCAGTGAGAAGGAGGCCTTGTGTGTCTGTGTGTGGGGGGGTTCCAGTTCTCCAGAGTGAAAGCTTAATCTCTCCTCCACCAAGAGGTATATAGGTCCACTTTGTATCTGGAAAGGCTGTGGAAGGCCAAAGGCCCAAGCTAAATGCAGGAGCAATGCTGTGAGGCAAAGCCTGCATCAGTGTTACAACGTGATATAGCACAAGTTGCCCTTTGCTCTCTGCTTGGATGACATTAAAGAGTCAGGCAGGAACCAACGAGTCCCCTTACTCTTAATGAGCCTTAGTTCCCCTCTATGTAAAATAAAGACTAATAATAGAGCATCCCTGGCACTGTCATGGCACATGGACATGAAATAAATATTGACACTCTTGTTTTCATCCTTAGCCCGCTACAGTTCTGCTCTTCAGTGACAACCACATTAGCTAATATCTGCCTGGTGCTATGTGTCAGACACTATGCTGTGCATTTGATATTTATTAGCTCATTTAACTTTCAGAGCAGTTCTGGGGATATGTATTTGCCTTTCATCAAGAAGAACTTGACACTTGAAGGCACCTTGCTGTAGACATACAAGTAGTAAGAATGGTGACTTGAGCCCAAGAGATATGAGCCCATGGCATCTGCACAGTGCCAGACCAAACAGGAAGTCTGATGCTAGGCCGGGCATGGGGCGCACCCTGTAATCCCAGCACTTGGGGAGGCTGAGGCAGGAGGATGGTTGCAAGTTCGAGACCAGCCTGGGCTACAAAGTGAGCTCAAGGCCAGCCTGAACTGCACAGCAAGACCCTGTCTCAGACAAAAAAAAAAAAAAAGAAAATCGGATGCTGAGCATGCATAAGCCCACTGTGTTTCTTTAAGCTGTGTGCTATTACCCTTTGTGCTGCAGCACAAGCCTTAATAAAGTCTCTCCTGGATGGAATAGTCCTATCTGTGATTTCTAACTAGAGCAGAGCATGCTGAGCTGGTCACACCAAAGGACACTGGTACTGAACACCACCAGCAGCCAGTGCTGGGAACACTAACAGCAGCTAGCACAGGGAAAGACAGAGCAAAGAATAGCTGGGGGCCATGATCTCCAAGGGCCCAGAGAATTCAGAGTTCCTGAAGCCAGTAGCTTCTGGCTCAGAGCAGCCATTAATACCAAAAGAGCTGGTGCTGCTGGCATTCAAAGCTCAGGGTTGTTCGCACTAAGAGAGCTATACTTTGCCAAATCAGGATCTCTACATGAACTGAGCAAGAGTCTTCAGATGATTGGCATATCTTACAAGCTGGAATAGGGACCCTGTCCTTTAGAGCACCCAGAAGGAAAGGGCAGACAAAGGCGCCCATTATCAGCCTGCTCAAGAACCAACTCACATTTGATCTCCGTCCTACGTGGGGCTAAGAATCCACGTGTACACTTTAGTGAATCCAAAAAGCAGCCAAGTCAGTCCTGTTCTCACTGTGTCCATCTTGCTCCCCGCTTCCAGCCCAGAACCAGCTTAAGACAAGTCATTTTGCCACTCTCCATCAGAACCATCTGCTGCGGGATGGGGAGCAGTCCCTGTTCTAAAAAGTCTCTCCTTGTGCACCGTCACTGGTCTAGAAGATGGAGCAGGGGTTTGTGTTGGGACACATTCTGAGGGCCCTGTCTGGCGGGCACGGTAGGCTTCTATGCATGGTCAGAGGGAGGGCTGTGAAAGTGGCTTTGGTGTCCATGAGCTGACCCAGGGGCAGGTGAGGAACATTCATAAAAGGAACACAGTGGAAGAGGAATACACGCTGCTCTAACACGAATATGCATGCAGTGTTTACAAGGGTAGCAAAAGTACCATTGCCAAGAATGTCTGTGCCTCGCACCTCACAAGCGTGTTGCATACATGCCTCACTCAGCTCCCTCAGTAACTCTAGGGAATAGAAACCATTTTCCTATTTTATAGATTAGGAAATTAAGGCCCAGAAAGACCCTAAGTTACTTTTCCCAGATCACCCAGCTGGTGACTGGAGACAGGTGTGTGTGTGTGTGTATGTGTATCTCTGAGGCAAACTATAGAGATGGGGGAGTAGCATGCGGCCAGTGGGGACCCAGAAGCGCACTGATGAGCACTGTCCAGCCCCCAGCCTTTGGGGGATCCATTTGAATACATTTTGGGATCCACAAGCCTCTTCCTTACTTGGCGCCTGCCTTCCCATCCCACCTCTGCATTTCCCCCAGAACTCGGTTCCATTTCTCCAACAAGCTGTTCTTTTCCTTGTGTCCGCACCCAAACACACTGTTCCCTCCTCTCTGCATGGAAACCCTTCCAGCTACTTTCCCCTCTCTTCTTCCAGGACCAGAGATCTGCCCAGTGGGTTTCTCTACCAGGAGCTTGCAGTGTTTGCCTTGCACCTTGTGAGCCGTGACTGTGCTTTCCTTTGGGGCCGTAGTCTGTGGGGCCATAGTCCAAGGGGACAGGAGTGTAAGATCTTTCTTAAGCTTCTGGTTTCACTGAAATGCAGTGAGAATAGATGGATTAATAGGAGAAAGAGCACTCACATTGGTTAACGTGCATAGGAGCCTGAGAACGTGAAATATAAAACTCAAGAGAAGTTCAGGTGGTTGAGGCTTAAATACTCTCTTCTTAGGGGAGGGAGCTGTAGACAATTTCAGAATAGTAAATGAGTTTTAGGAGGAATGAATGGATCCAAAGAGCAGACAAAGATCCGGGAAAAAGTTCCCTGCACTGTGTGGAGGTGGTGATAAGTTACTGGAAGGTGAGGGCACAGCCGCCCTGTGCACCAGATAAAACCTCCCAGGTTATCTCCTGGAGCAGCCCCCAGGAGGGTAGACGGGAAACCTTCAGGGTGTGGCGAGGACTCTAATCTTTGGTCTCCTCTTTTCCAGGTTATTTGATGAGATTCTATAATACTTCTGGGAAAGGAACTTTCCTTCATCAGATAAGGGAAATTGAGAGAAATTTAAAGAAAGCCTTTATCTACGCCTAGGAAAAGAAAGAGCTTCAAAGATATTGGAGAGATGGGGGAGCTGCAGGTCAGAGGGGGGTCAGAGAGACCTTGGTTCTGAGGCATTTTCTCTAGCTCAGCATGTCAAAGCACCCCGCTTTGGAGCATTGTTACCCAGTGCTAATAGGGACCCCTGGTGCAGATGGCAAAGTGGGTGTCAACCGGTGTGGATGAGCTAAACAGGTGATGTGGTCTGCGTCTCCCCGGACAGGCAGATTTCCTGTAAATTCAGGAAAGGACGACCCTGGCACACACGCTGACTGGATTCACCTTTGCCACTAGTCAGTCGTGCGGCGTGTATGGGGCGTGGGGACCTGGGGAAGAGGTGGGTTGGGTGAGGGGAGGAGGGCCGAGAGTAGCAGGAGGCAAACGAGGGGCCTCACTCAGGTGCAAGTGAAAGCATCTGAAGGGCCTCAGTCGCTGGGCCTGGAGTGGAGGAGGCTTCAGGGTGGAGACAGGGAACCTCCCGGTCTACATCCAGCGCCAGGCATCCCCACTTAAAATCATGGCTCTCAGAAACACTAGTGGCAAGGCCCAGTGTGGGGAGCACCCAAAGTCACACTTTAGATCCCAGTTTGGGTTTTACTAGTTGTGAGATGGGAGACAAGTTTCTTAAAATCTCGGAGCTTCTGTGGCCCCCTGGAGGTTGCTCTGTGCGGATGACGAATCACATGCGCGCGCGGGGGTGGAGGGGTGGGCATCGACATGTGCGCATGCTCTGTCATAACCGGCGCAGCCGTCTCTAACTTGGGCTGCTCCTTCCAGGCGCTGGTGAGTGATATGTTTTATCAAACATCCTTTGGAACAGGTGGGGAGACAGAAGGGCCCAGATCTGTAGAGGGGGAGGGCCACATTTGCATCCACACGCCTCGATCATAATGGTCGTTTGAGGTTTAAAACATACATTGTGAAAACGCCCACAACTCTTGAAAGTTCCGGTGCCCTGGTGCCTCCCCTCAGCTCCACCCCGCTTCCACTCTCTGCATCTTGGGCCATGACAGACATTGTCTGGTCTGTGCACCAACTTTCGTGTCAGAGTTCTCCCCGGAAAAGTGGTCCAAGTGCCCGGTGGTGTTTTACACGGGATGGCACACCCTGGGCACCTCACTCTCAGCCATGCAGAGGGGCCCCGTGGGGCAGGCAGGCTTCTCTCTGACTAAGAGAACTTGGGAAGTGCCAGAGGAGGTGATGTCACTCACAGAAAGAAATTTGACTGCCAAGAAGGATGTCAGTTGTTGGGATCAAATCCCGTCTGTCTGTTGGAAACACACATGAGTAGGGCCGGCCTTTCCAGAGCACCAGGCCTGGTTCTAGGACCGCCTAGTGGCGCTGCCTGCCCGCTCTGCATCCTGTGTCTGTGGCCCAGCTGGGCTGACTCACACCCCCTGCTACTTTCATCAAAATGTGGGTGGAGCACCCTGCAAGGAGGAGCCTTCCTGCCACTAAGCCCTTGTTTTATTTAGGTCTTTAAACAGTGATTGTCTCAGTGTGGGACCCCTGCCAGGAGCCATCAAAGATCAAATGAAATAAACACTAACAAATGCGTTTTTAGTTTTAAATGAAAGAAAAAGCGGCTGAGACTCTATAACGAAACCGCTTTCTGCTCATCGTGTCTCACCAGGAGCGCTAAGTGTGGTACTAACACCGCCTGATCCCCTATCCACCTTGGCTTCACCTTGTGGGACACCGTTATCTTCACCACTAACCGCTGTGGCAGTGTGTATTGTCTCTGAGTTGCCTGATGAGGTATCATTGGAATCCCCGTCTGAGAGATGACATGGATGCACAAAGCAGTTAGCATGTGAGTGACCGGCCTGACATCACCCAGTGAGGACGAGGAGTAGATAACACATTGGTACCCCGGTGCCTGGCCCAGGGCCCTCTCTTAACCCAAGGCCAGGATCTTTTTGTGCCTTTTCAACTGTACTCTCTTCTAATGAGTCATTGGTCTGAAGCAAAACTCAGGAGGAAGAACAGGCCTAGCACAAGGCCCAGGGAACACAGTCTAGAGATCATCTGCAAAGGGGCCCCATTTCCCCCAAATCCTCCTGAGTGAAACTCCTCACTTTTCAGCTATTTCCTGGCTTCTTATTCTTATCCATTCCCTCCCTGATTAGTTGCACTGATGATTTGATGACTAAAATTGAGAAAGATGGGGTCGATGTGGAAGAAAAAGAGCAACTCTTTTGGGCTAATGAGAATAGACCTAAGTGAATGGTGTTGTCTCAGACACAGTGTTGGGTTCAGATCAGTTTCTCCCGGTAACCTTGGTCATGTTCTTGGTCCTGCGAACTTTTATCAGGTGCTGATCTTGTGTCCAACACTGAGCTGAGTGCATAGTCACCATCCCTTTGAATTCTGACAGCACCTTAGTGTTGCTGCCCCTCTTTCTAGGGAAGCTTACCTTGCTTCAAAGTAGTTTACCTTGCTCAAGAATGCACAGCTATTGAAGTCAGAGCAGACAATGGAAGCCAGGCTGTGTGCCTCTGGGACCTGTAAGCTGGTTCCCAGCACCGTGGTCACGTGTGGCCAAATTACCTAAGCAGAGGTGCACTAGCTGGCTGGCTTTGTCCTCTGGACCCATAGAGCCCAACATCCATCCTGAAATTGGGTGGAGGAGGGGTTAGGTGTCCATCAGTCATAATTTTCTCATCAGTAAAATTACAGTGTGTTAAGCTGAATATCCACAGAGTAAAAATGCTTAAAAGTGTTTCTGAATGGAAAATCTATTCCCACACAAAAGGCTGCACACAGATGTTACAAGCAGCTTTACTCATAATTGCCCCAAATTGGAAGCAGCTAAGCTCTCCTCCAGCAGTTAATGGATAAACAAACTGTAATATATCCATACAATGGAATATTATCCAATGCCAGGAATGAGCTCTCAAACTATGAAATAGTGGAGACGAAACTAAATGCAGTTTACTAAGTGCGTACTTCTAGGTGAAAGAAGTTACTCTGATAAAGCTACAGTATACTGTATGATTCCAACTACAGTAAGTCCCTGACTTATGAGTGAGTTCTGTTCTGGGAAAACATTTATGAGTCAGATTCATTCGTAAGTCCGATAAAGTGAGTCTTTTACACCTTTGACACAAGTATACAGTGGGAAGCATGAGAAAGCCAAACACACACACAAATACAGTGCATCCCAGACTGCGCTGCACTGCTGTACACTATCACACTGCACAAGAAGCACACAGCAGTACGACTGTGGCAGTGTCCAGCAGACATGGGAGCTATTACTGTGATTTGTTTGCACCTGTGAATGTTTGTTACTGCGAGGTGCTTTTGTAGCTGTGAAAGTTTGCAACCCGAATGTTAGTAAGTCAAGGACTCACAGTCCTGGGAAAGGCAAAATTATGGTGAGAATAAAAGTTGCTACAGGGTGGGGAAGGGAGGGACAAATGGGAGGAGCCCAGAGGAGTTTTACAACAATGACACTTTTTGTAGGTTGTTGCGGTGATGGATACACCCTGAGGCCAAAGCCATGAAACGCACAACACCAGAAGTGAACTCTAATAGAAGCTGTGGCCCTTGAGAGACAGTGACAATTCAGTGCAGGCTCATCAGCTGTCACTGATGTACCACTCTGTGGGGGATGTCGTTGATGGGGGGTGGCTGCGGGGTTCAGTGGGTATATGGACAATCTCTATACTTTCTGTTCAATTTAGCTATGAATCTAAAAGCGCTGTAGAGCGGCGCGTCCGGAGGTCCCGCGGATCTGTTTCTTGCTTCAACAGTGTTTGGACGGAACAGACCCAGGGCCTCCCTTTCTTCTCTTCCACCCACCTTCCAGGTACAGATTTCGGGACCATCTTCTCGCCTAGCTCCTTCCAGGACCCGACAGCACCGTTCTTTTGTGGGTAGCTCCTTATTGCCGACCAGCCATGACCTCTCAGATTCGTCAGAATTATTCCACCAAGGTGGAGGCTGCCGTCAACCGCCTGGTGAACCTGCACCTGTGGGCCTCCTACACCTACCTCTCTCTGGGCTACTACTTCGATCGTGACAATGTGGCTCTGGTGGGCGTGGGCCATTTCTTCCGCGAGCTGGCCGAGGAGAAACGTGAGGGCGCTGAGCATCTGCTGAAGATGCAAAACCAGCGCGGCGGCCGTGCGCTCTTCCAAGACGTGCAGAAACCTTCTGAAGATGAGTGGGGTAAGACCCTGGATGCCATGGAAGCTGCCCTGGCCCTGGAGAAGAACCTGAACCAAGCTCTCCTGGATCTTCATGCCTTGGGCTCTGCCAAGACAGACCCCCATATCTGTGATTTCCTGGAGAACCACTTCCTAGATGAGGAGGTGAAGCTCATCAAGAAGATAGG